>PITA01002917.1:0-149640 GCA_004023965.1 Spilogale gracilis
TCAGCCTGTTCTCTGAAGCCAGACACTGACTTCTCCTCTCTAGCTATGAAAGTCCTAGATGGCATCTTCTCTCAGCATAAGGTTATTTCACCGACACTGAAAACCTGTTGTTTATTGTGGCCACATTCTTTAATGATATCAGATAGAGCTTCTGGATAACTTGCTGCGGCTTTCATATCAACACTTGCTGCTTCACCTTGAACTCTTACGCTATGGAGGTGGCTGCTTTCCTTAAATCTCATGAACCAGTCTCTACTAGCTTCAAAATTTCTTCTGCAGCTTCCTCACCTCACCTCAGCCTTCATAGAACTGAAGAGAGTTGGGGTCTTGCTCTGGATTAGGCTTTAGCTTAAGGGAATGTAGTGATTCATTTGATCTTCTATCCAGACCACTAAAACTTTCTTCATATCAGCAACAGGCTATTTCCCTTTCTTATCATTAGTGTATTCACTGGAGTAGCACTTTTATAATTTCCCCTAAGAACTTTTCCTTTGCAGTCATAACTTAGCTAACTGGCACCAGAGGTCTAGCTTTCAGCCTATCTTGGCTTTCAACGTGTCTTCCTCACTAAGCTTAATCATCTTTTGCTTTTGATTTAATGTGAAAGACACACAACTCTTCCTTTCACTTGAACAGTGAAAGAGGCCATTGTGGGGTTATTAATTGGCCTAATTTCAATACTGTGTCTCAGGGAATAGGGAGCCCCAAGGAGTAGGGGGAGAGATGGGGGAAAGGCCAGTCAGTGGGACACTCAGAATACACACATTTATCAGTTAGGTTCACGGTCTTATATGGGCGTGGTCCAGGGGCAGCCAAACAATTCCAATAGTACATCCAAGATCATTTGTCACAGATCACCAGAACAATATAATAATTGTGAAAAAATTTTGAAATATTGTGAGAATCACCAAAATGGGACACAAAGACATGATATTAGCAAGTACTGTTGGAAAAATGACACTGATGGAAGGTAAAAATACACGGTATCTGCAAGTGAAATAAAGAAAAGCTCACTAAAACTAGGTATGCCTGTACACCTCATAGAGTTGTCTCAAGTGTCAAATGATTACACTAGGGTAAGCCATGTCTCAATCTATCAACCTTTCAGTATAAGAGCCAATAAATTTCCTCTTTTAAGTCAGATGGCATTAAGTATCCTGTCATTTGTGACTGAAGCGGTCTTAATGATTCATATTCCTTAAGGAAAGTGAGTTTCCGAACTATATGATACCATTTAAAAAACAATGTGATATCACTTAAAAGAGCAGTATACTTTGTGACTAGAATCAATGGTTACTATTAATGCCTGTTAACAGAAGTTAAATTTGGACAGTAGGATGAATGACTTTAAAATTTTGTATTTCTAATGTGTCCTTCAACAAATATGTTTTTATTGTGCAATGAAGGAAAAATAGACACGAATTCTGAAACAACTGTAAGATAATTACCCTCAGACACCACTTCTCTCAAGTTCTTTATGCTACTTGTATTTCAGGAAATTCGGGGCTCTTTTCTCTCATGAAAGTACAAATATATACTGAATGTCTGCATATAAGCATTTATGAATAAAGGAATGAGAATCTGAAGGTATCTGGACAGATGATGACTTATCTTCTTATAGAGAGGTAGAAGGAGAACCCACAGTTAGGAAGAGACTTTTTCTGAAGATTCAAGTCTTACTAGTTTTAAGCACATGAATGAAGAGTAATTTCTTCAAATTCTCACAGATTATTTTTTTAGGAAAAATTATTGAAACCAGTCATTACCAATCAACCACACGGCCTTAGGAAAAAAATGTAGTGAAGCTTTAATTTAATGTCTAGGTTAACCAACCAATGGTCATCTGGCCAACTACATTCACAAGAAGATAAAAGGGATTTTTCTTTTTTTGCTATTGGAAAATGTTTATTGTTTTGATCTTTCATGGTATTTTAGAAAGCAAACATGTTAAAAATACCAATCACTGTACATATGTGCCCTGTGCTTTATATACACTATTTCAACCCTTTAAATTACATTCCAGAAAGGGGAACTCGAAGAAGAAAGACTGATGGGGAAGCTCAAAGAAGAGAAATACTTTGTACAAAGTTTTTCAGGGAATGTGTTGTGAACTTTGTATTTGAACTCAAACCACTTAATTACCAAGCAGTTTCAAGACTACACTATCCTGCCTTTTCTCAGGCCATGCGAGCTTAAGCTCTGCATTTAAAAAAATGATAGAAAGCACAGTTGTGAGGGAATGATAAATGCATGAGAAAGTTATTTGACTGATTTTGCAATTATTTCCCCTAAACCAGGGAGAACTCAAACTCCCTTGCCATCATTAGGGATCCCAGGCAGAGAGCTGTAGCTCAAGGATTCTCAGCTTTGGTGAGGCAGGTGTCTGTGGTTCAGAGACAGACCAGGACAGCTTCCTGAGTTTCACTGTGCCCTCTGCAAGTGACTGCAAAAAAATCAGAGGAACCAATAGAAATGTTGGCAAAGAACTACCCTGAAGAAGTGCAAATAGTTGTTATTTTTCTATAAATAGTAAAATGAGCGAATGCTGATTTGTAATTAGATCTTTATTTCCTATTATATGCCAGAAAATGAGAAAATTAGGGTGTTTCCTCTCTTTTGGCAAGGTAATCTTATTTTCTTTCATCTTAAATTATGTTTAAATACTACAAGGGCAGAGTTAAACTTACTCTATGTTAATTACAATTGTAGATTTCTTCTAGCATATAGAAATGAATACTGAAATCTATAAGGAAAGCAATAAATGTCATGTCCACACTATACTCTAAATTGGGGCAAAGTAGTTATTTTAGAATGAGGAGAAAGGCATGGCCATGGCCATTTTTTATTTACAAAAGGAGGACCGAGAAGAGATAGGTCAGAGCACCATTCTCAGCTGTGTTATTTTAGAACGATGCCATAATTAAAGTTAGGAAGAAGAACTTGGAATCTAAAGTAATTGCCTATATTTAAGAAACAAACCAACCAACCCCAAATAGTAAGACTATACCAGAGGCTAAAGGGTTAGATGATTCCGTTTTCTTGTTTTTGGTTTTGTTTTTGTTTTTAGAGATTTTGCTTTCCCTGTAAAGGGATTATTTCATTTGGATGCTGGGCTTTCTGAAGAGTCAAATTTCTCTTTCTAGATGGTTTCTCCTCCCTTAACTGAAGAACCAAAAAAAAAAAAAAATTGCTTTTATGGCTATTGATTTTGATGAATGGATACTGTCATGGGAAACCGTTTTCTTTTTCTTGAGAAGAGCACAAACCCCTGTGATATGGAAAAAGTTTAGCTTTAAAACCTTCATCTATCACTAACCAATCGGATCGAAAAGGACCATGCCTAGGATTTCTTTCCACAGTTTGAGATGATTGAGCCTCCTCCATGGAAAAATCTTCATTTTAAAAACCTTAACATTTCTTTCCCATTCTGTGGCTAGAATACAATGGCTGGTGAAGAGAAAGCTTATGACTCAAGGCCTAATTTCGATTCAGGAATATAATTAATGTGCCCAGGGTCAGGCTCTTGCCCGGTGGATGCCCCTTGGGCTTCCAATGGCTGAGCCGAGGGAACTAAGCAGGGGGAAATCATCTCTGCGCCAGCTGGGCTTCCCCTGTTAGCATTCTCTGACTTGGCTAACCCTGCTGCATCTCCCACCCCACTGATATCTGCTATCAAGCAAAGCCAGAGGAAATTGATGGGGACAGTGCCAATATCAGTGCCCCCGAGGGTCCCCCCTTTGCCAACATTAGCTGTAAAGAAGCTGGTTTCATTCACTATTAAAGCTATTGATCTTTTTTTCCCTCCCTCAGGCCAGCCCTGCATTATGCTCCTTCCAGTTTCTGAAGGGCTGTGGCTTGCACCAATATGTTTCTTTTAGAACATTCATTTACGGAATCAAAGAAGATCTCCCCTGGGTATTCTGTTATCTTGCCAGTCCTGACCTGAAATACAGCTGGAAAATGCAGGCAGCTTTGTAAATAACAAATCTGACCTTCATCTCTTAGCACTTCTTGGCATGCTTCTTGTTCAAAAAGGCACTAAGAAAATCAGGAGATTGTGTTCATTCATTGACTGCTTCTTCTCTGGGTAAATGTGTTTAAATCCCTTTCTGGTTGTGCGAAAACGATATTAATGGTTTCTGTTTTCTCCTTGATGGATCTACTTTGGAATTCATGGTATCTGTCTTGAATAGTCTGTTCATTCGTTCGTGTAACCCATATTTGCTTATTCGGTCAACTCACTCATTCATGCCATTCATTCATTTATGCTTTCAATATTTAACTTATTGTCTACTTACCAACTTCATGCCAGGCCTTGTGCTAGATGATGAAGCTTTAGTACGGAACAAAACAGACCTGGCCCCCATCCTCATGATGCTAACAGAGTAGTGAAGCAGATAGTAAATGAAGCAGTGTGCTATTTGATACCAGAAAAAAACGCAGAGTGTTTTAAAATATTACAGCAATTTAGATAGGAGAATCCGCAGAAGTGACAGCGAAGGTGACGCAGTGAGGGGTTGGAGGCTTGATCTCCACATGTCTTCTCTGTGAGGACTGATTGGAGGGAATAATGGGCATTGCACTGCAGGAGGAGATGAATTAGTAAGTTATTGCTCAAATGCAGGGGAGAAATGATTGCTCACCGAAGGACACAAGAAGGACTTTTGGAAGTAACCAATGACATTCTCCTTGTCTCATTTCATCTGCATAAAATAATATCAAATAGCATATTTTTTATTTGAAGGGGTGGCACGTTCTTTTATTTTAAAAGAATTGAAGTTTCTGCTTGATCTTTAAAAACAATACAGAGTAGGCCATCAGATAAAATGTAAATGAAAAAGAGATAATTTCCCATTTACCCACAAACTCTTTCCTCACCAGTCTCCTATTAGCAGAGATGGTTAGTTATCCTTCCTTACCTATTTCTGTGTGTGTGTGTGTGTGTGTGTGTGTGCGTGTGCATGTGTGTATTGGTAGATTCACACATACATTATGTAAACAGAATTGATGTTGTCTCTATTACCAGAAAATTATTTTTAATAAATATAGATGTCTTTTCATCTTAGCACACATAGATAAATCTTATTTTTCATGCTTGAATAATAGTGTATAAAATGTAAATGAAAGCACAATCATATTTTAATAAGTCTACATTATTTCTATTGCTTTTTTATAGTTTTGGTGTTTTACATTTAGTTTTTTTTAATTCGTCCAAAAAATTGTCTTTTTATATTATTTGAAGTGAGATTTATTTACTTGTTTACAATTTATTTTCCCTCCAAAAAATTCTGTTCTCCCAGCTTAATTTTTATATATTTCATCTTTTCCTTATCATCATTATACACAAATTCTCTCAGAGACATTAATGTGGTTTTGGAATCTATTTTGTATTCTGCTGGTGTGTTTACTACTATGGCCGACCACACTCTTATTAAAGTTGTATAGTGCTTTGACATTTTATAAGCAAAAGAACTCAGAGATGGTGGTTAGGACTGTGGTCACTGGTGCCAAATATGGCTCCGTACTCCAGAACACAGTAATGTATTTACTCTCAATGGTGCTCATGATTGGTACATTCTTACACCAGTATGGTACAATGATCAGTATACAGTATATGATCTGGTACTACTCTCAGTGATAAATGGGTACTAAACTATTTTTTAGGAAAAAAATACTGGAATTCTTTAAAGCACCGTTCTTTCAAGATGTATCTACTTTCTTACAAATAATTGACTTGGACACAATGATGACTTTAAAAAATTGCAAATAAAGATGGCTTAGCTAACTTGGTGACTGTTCGTGTCCACTGTGGAAGAGCTCTGCTGCTCAAGTCCTTGGGTATGAATATGCAAATATCTTGAGTCATGTTTTCTAGTTTGCAGCACAGACTGTGGGCAGCTCTTGAAAACAGGGAGGAGGAGCAGAAACAAAACTTAATTTTTGACTCCTGTAAGAATGATAATACCCACTATGGCCCAAAGTTGCTGGACAGAGGATGGAATAGAGAAAGTAGAGAAAGTAGGGTACGTCTACAAAAATTACAGCTGGCCCTGGGGATACTCAGAAACCGTCAGCTGGAAAAACACCGTGAGCAATACCTCTTGAATAAACTGAAAGAAAACATCCCCAAATATTAATATTGTGTTGCTGGAAATATGTTGGAAGGCAAAAGAAGGCAAAATTTGAGGCATTGACTCTGATTCTGCAAGGAAGCCTGATCAAGGCGCTGTCTGTGTGGGATGGGAGGTGGCGGGTTGGGGGGGGAGTGATATCTGGAGGTATAATCTGAATTGGTAAGAGAGAAACCCACGGCAAGGATTTTTAAGACTAAAGCACTGAAATCAGGAAACGGTCCTTGGCTGCCTAAGCAACTCATTCGGTTGAGAGTCTGTCTTTGGCTCAGGTTGGGATCTCAGGGTTCTGAGACTGGGACCCATACTGGGAACCTGCTTCTCCCTCTCCTTCCTTTCCTCTTCCCTGTTCATGCTCTCTCTCTCTCTCTCTCTCTCAAATAAATAAATAAATAAAATCTTAAAAAGGAGAAGGACATTGTCCTAGTAATTCAGCAATATACTATTTAACAAGCAAATACTCCATTTATACTAAAAATAGTAGGCACTCATCAACATAACACTACACAATTTATTGGACACTGAATCTCTTTAAACAGTACCTACAGCCAAGTTAATTTACACAGCTGGATGCGAAAAAAAATTTATAAGCACATCCACAGATATTCATTCTCCTCCTCTCTCCATCTCCCTCTCCTCTCTGTCTCTCTTTCCCTCTTTCTCCCCCCTTTCATACACACACATACACACACACACACACACACACACAGACACCAGTGAGAAATTGCTACCAATTGTGACAGTGTTAACTAGAGAAGTAAGGAGGCACGGACCTGGTTACTCTCCTTTTCTCCTTTGCTTCAGTCACCCAGCCAATCCTATTAAAATCTTCCCCTGTCAAGTCTTGCACAGCTGTGTTCCCCCCATTGCTGCTGTCACCATCGTTGTTTCCCTGATGATGGCAATAGTGGACTAATTACTTTCTCTCAGCCTTTTTTCTTCCAATCCATCAACTTCTCCATGAACACATTTATCTTTCTACATTGCACTCATCGTCCTGTCTTCAAAACCTTTAATAGCTTCTCATTTTCTATAGAACAAAGGCCCAGTTCTTTACCTTGGCCTTCCACAATTGGTTTCCAAACCACCAGTCCAAGGTTAGATCACTGATTGCTATTCTACAAACCACCTAGTGAAGCAAGCTGCTCTACTCATGGTTCCCCACCCACTTCATGTCCCCTCTTGCCTCTGCATTTGCATGTATGTGATTTCATGCATCACATGGGGTGATTCCGCCTCCCCCCCCAGTTAACTCTTTTAAAAGACTAACTCCTTTCCTTAAGGTCTAATTCATATTCCATATCTTTCCTGCTGCTTTCCATAACTTCTCCAGTGTCAACAGCCACTCCTTCCTCTGATATTTTAACAACCATTAGTCAAGTTGCTGATTATACTAATTCTCGAGATTTTTTTTTTAATGTTGAGAGGTGGAAAGGGGCAGTGAATTTGGCCTCTCAAACTGCAAGCCGTTTTCTGTCTCTGTAGGTTAAGACTCCAACTCACTTTTGTGGAAGATTATTTTTGGATGTGGCAAACATTAGTTTTAGCCAAATATTTCTAGATCCGCCTTCTGGGCATATGGTGGGACTGCACATCTCTGCTTTCTTGAGTTAGGTGTGGGCACATGCCTTGCTTTGGCCAATGAATTGTGAATTTAAGTGACATGTTACACTTGCCTTTAAGCATTGAATCAAATGTATGATTTTCCAAATTCTTTCTCTCTACCTTAGCAACCAGCATTATACATGATAGTGGTTGCAACTTCAATCTGATGCTAGACGCTGATATATATAGAAAAGAGCCCCCAGAATCACCAAATTACCTCTCCTTGGTGAACCAGAGCTTGTTAAAACTAAAAGCTCATTAGTAAAAACTTAACCTGTGATTAAAAGATAGCACGAGCACAAAATTAATCTTTGATTTTTAAGCCACTAAGATTTAGAGGTTTTTTGTTAGTCCTGCATAACTGCTACCTTGTCCTGAGTGATACACTTGTTGTTTAAGTGTAAGATTGTTTAAGAAAATCTTCAAAATGCACCTTTAATTCCACAAATAAGGTGGTTGTCTATCCATTTTTGGGGGGGAAACTATGAAAGCATATTTACTTAAACGCAGATGTTAAGTTACTGAGAGTTGAGCTGAACCATTTCATTGAGAGTTTATACCAGAAGATCAAGAGTGGAGAATCTGAGTGTCCACTTTCAAGAGGCATTTCAGGACCCTGGAGATGGACAGTGATGCTCTGAAGGTCGACTAAACAGATGTGGAATGTTCTTGAGAAGGGGAGGCATCTTTCTTCACTTCCACAGCAATTAGAACTGCTGTGGCTCCTGGAAGAGGGACTTTGGAGCATCAGTGAAACTGGCCATCTCCTGAAAAGACTCACGGTAGGCTAATGAAGAGAATGATGATGTTAGCAGAGGGAACTGAAGCCGCAGAAGAAAATCATAGCATTACTGGCTGAAGGTAAAGACTAATTCTAGCAGACAAACTCTTGGGAACAAATAGAAGTAACCCTTGGGGAGTCTCAGAAATAATTGGAGGATGTTACAGAATGAGGAGTTTGAGTCCATGTCATTTGGATGATACAGTAAAGTCGACCTCATTTATTAGCAGACAAACCATGTAAGTTATGTAGCATGATTATTATTTATAAAAGTTGTTTATCATTTTTATTGGTTGCTTTATAATTATAGTTCTTCACTCAAGAAAAAAAAATCTCATCCTCACAAATGTATTACTAGCTCCTTGAAAGCAAGGACAGTGTTCAGCAAATAATGGGCACTTAATAGGTGATTGTTAATATTAATATTATTGACATTATTAATATTAATATTGATGATGAAGCTTATTTTGAGGAAAAATATTATCATCATTTTGGGTAGAATTTAATGCATCTCTAGTAAATCAAGAATCTGAATTTTGGTAGAATGTATCTCTCAATAATAGGAAAAAATTTAGAGATGATTTTGTCCAGTGCCTTCAAAATGTGCTTGGAAAGCCCCTGATGTTATTTCAACAAGATGTCAGGTACTTTATATATTTCCATGCAAGCAATTCACTTTTGTCTGCTGTTAGTGGGTTCTACAGTTGAATTCATTTGAAGAATGAGCCTGCTGCTAATGTAAAAAGGGCACACGCCTGTGACTAGATTTATATACCTTAACTCCCTTATTTTATACATGCTGAAATAGGTCAAGAGATGTTAAATGGGGTTATCCAAGGACACATAGCTAGCTGGTGAGTACAAAAGCCAGGGAATCAGGTCTCCCGCCACCACAGTTAGCTCCCACAGTTGTTCTTGCTGATTTTTTCTTTATTTTTAATCTGCATTACTTGTTTACTTTGTAGGTCCATTTTATATACTTCCTCTTTAACCTAACACTTTTTTAAAAAGTCTTTTGGAGATAGATGAAGTACAAGACTGAGGAAGAAAGGATCCTGGTGTGGTTGGAAAAGTCCCTAGTCTTAGAATTTACCTCAGATTCCAAAGTCTCTTGATTTGTCCTTCATCCAGTGCATGTCCTTCATCCAATACTTCTCTTCACAGGACCTCTCTCGAGGGAAAATCTGCCTGTGATGGATGACTGCGAAAACCAACATTCCATCTTGAACAAATGAGATTGTTCTCTGCTCTGGTCCTTCACTGAACTTAATGAATATCAGTATCACATTCTAACCATTTTCCTGAGAATAGAAATACTCATGCCAGTGGCCATACTTATGTTTAGCTTGAACTTGATGGAGTTTAAATGTTTTTTAAAGCAGTCACTATCATTCACAAATCAAACGTGGTGCTGAATAAAAGCTGCCCTCTTTCTACAGGAAACGGGCTCTTCAGTTTTCCACAGACCTACCCCTCCCCGCCCAAACATATTGCCTCACATCTCATGTAATGGTAACCTTCCGGAACACAAGACCTCGAAGATGGCTCTATGTGCTCTGTGTGCTACACCATAAACATACCGTGTTATTGTGTTTGCCATTGAAACTCCATGGGTTTAAGCACGCATTCACACTTGGGTCTTAAATGAGTACATGAAGTACCTGAAGAATGGCGCCTGCCCCTTTCAAATTCCAGTTTTGTGGTTTATTAAGAATGAAAGGGAGAAGATGGGTCTAGTGAAATATAAAAAGAGGAAGAAATGTGTGAATAGTGAGGCTCAGGAACAGTATGAATAAAAGGGATCCACAGAAATGTATGTAGAGAGGAAGCCCCTCAACATGGGAATTCTGTTTGTAGTGGGGAGGCAGTTATCTACATTTTCTGAGAGGCGGAGTCAGATGCAGTCATCCCCATGAAAGTGAAGGACAGTCACTGTGTGGGCTGGAAGAAGAATGGCCCCCCTCTTGAGCCATGTCCAGATACGGAGCTCTGGTCTGTGGGCGGCGGCCGCGTCTCCAAGCGCAGATGGAGGCCGCCTGTGTCAAGCCAGCTCTCTTACCTTATGGCAGCTCTCCGGGATGCAGTCTGGAAACACCATATGGGATATAGCCTTTCCCACATAATCCCATGAAAACTGTTTTACAGTAACACATTATGAATATTTCATTTTCTTCACAGATCCACTTCCAAGGTGTGGAATACTCCTTTTCTTTTTATTTTTTTCTCTGCTTTCTTGGACCTTGGTTTAAATGGTTTTCACTTAGCTAAATGAAAGCTTCCTTATCAAATTTAAGATGTTCATAGAAGGTTTAAAATGATTTACCACCGTGGCAGGAAATAAGAAGATGCTGGCCTTCCTTACTATGCATCTACACTAGCAGAACAACTAAATAGACATTTATACATAAAACAACTACTTTGATATACTTTTTTTCCTTCTTTTTTTTTGCCAGAACTGGTATATTTTTTATAGTAATATTGGTTAAATTAATTTGGTGTTCTGGTTTCCTGGAAATGTGGTCTCCCTCTGACCCAACTTAACGGGATAATCTTCAAAGCTTCGTTCCCATTCTCTGACTTCATTTGTAAAATATTAAGCATCAGCCATTTAAGTGTATATATTGTTTTAAAATCTGGCTTTGTGGCTATTGCTTTGTCCCTCACTATTAAAGGAATCGTTCCGGCTTCCTCGAGTGAGTGATAGCAGCTGGTTGACAGGAGAGGGCTTGCTGCAAACTGCGCCCTAAAAGGGAGGGGAAACACCATATCTAATTAAAGCAGCAGGGAACATTTTTAGCAAGGCAAATTGTAATCCTTTATTTGGAAACCAGCCAGGGCATTAGGGTTAACAACCCGGTTTGTGAAAAATAATAATAAAAAATATATACCCCACCGTGGTTCTACAGATCACAGTGTCTGGGATGTCCAGGTTTCCATCTCTTTGAAAAAGCTCTCTTACATACAATATCCCAAACACCTGCCGAACAATAGGGCAACAGTTTGCGAGCTACGAAAAGACAGTGTTTGTTTCAAAACCAGTCATGTACCTTATTTGTCCTAAATTTTTTTAAAAAAGATTTTATTTATTTATTTGACAGAGAGAAACACAGCGAGAGAGGGAACACAAGCGAGAGAGGGGAGTGAGAGAGGGAGAAGTAGGCCTCCCGCCGAGCAGGGAGCCCAATGTGGGGCTCCAGCCCAGGTCTCCGGGATCATGACCTGAGTCGAAGGCAGTCGCTTAACCAACTGAGCCACCCAGGTGCCCCTGTCCTAGACTTTTTAACAAGAATTCTAACTATAATCTCAGGGGGGAAATCAATTGCACTTTTAAAGTAACATGGCATAAAACAATTAAGAACAAGTTTCTTTTAAATGGACCTTTTCTTACTGGGCCAGAGGTCTCAGGAATCAGTTCTAGCTTCACCACTTCTGGCTGTGTGACACGCCGGGAGCCACTTGGCCCATCTCAAGCTCCATTTCTCTATTTGTAAAATGAAGGTAGTAAAAGTCATGTACAACCATGTTTGAATAATAGTGGGGATCAGATCCAGTGCCATGAAGCTTGTGAAAGCATATGACGAACTGAAAACAAATTACTAATGCGAACCATTGTTGTCATTAGGTTATTAGTTCACATAGTCGCCATTTGTTTGATAACCTTGGCCAGCATTGGTTGGAACGGCTTGACCCATGAATGGGCAGGAAAATTTCTCAAGAATAGGTATAATCGATGAATCCAAACCTTCAATTTTGTTCAGTCCATCTGAAAATACTCTGGACATAGCCTCGAGGTGATTTATTAGTTACATATTGAATTGAATCTATTTTAAAGGGGGAATCACATGGGACAGCTTGGAATTCAGACAGGTTGGGGCAACTGTTTATGGGACAGACCACATAGAATCATAGATGAAAACTTGGGGAGACAAAGTCAAAAGTCATAGTTAGGGAGAATGTTTTGAGCTTTAACCAATAGTTGAGTAAACAAGTTCCAACTAGAGCCTCTAAAATTCAGGCAAAATTACAAAAATGAAATGTGGACTATTATCTCTGTGTTTAAACATGCCTAATATGCTGTCGTTTCAGACTGGGTCACAGTCACCGTAAGCTTCGTCTCAGAACTAGTGCCTTCTTTCTAAAGAGGTAAATACTAGCCACAGGACACTTCCCAAAATCAGAGAGATGCTTTGGTTAGTGGTAAAAACACTGTTTATATCTATCCTTATGCTATCTCTGACTATACTCAAACAATAAATAAGAATACCTACCAAATGTAAAAAATACTTACTTGCTGTTCCGAGTCTTTATATTTTAAGAATTCTTTAGGGCACCTGGGTGGCTCAGTGGGTTAAAGCCTCTGCCTTCGGCTCAGGTCATGATCTCAGGGTCCTGGGATCAAGGCCTGCATCAGGCTCTCTGCTCAGCAGGGAGTCTGCTTCCTCCTCTCTCTCTGCCTGCCTCTCTGCCTACTTGTGATCTCTGTCAAATCAATAAATAAAATCTAAAAAAAAAAAAGAATTCTTTAGATAATGATTTTGAGGTTTAGACAAAGAACTTCTTTATTTTAATTCATATTTTATTTAGAACTGCAAAGATTTTGATCCAAAGGCCCATTTGTTATTTAGAAACAACCATCTACACAATGGTTAGGATAGAAAGAATGCTGGATCTATCTAATCTGGTGGTATTGTTGTTGTTGTTAAATTAATTTGTTGTGTTGGGAGAGAAATAAAAAAAAAACCCAGGAACTCAGGGCTAACATGTTGGCCAGTTGAATCCAGGTGGTTTCTCAAGAGGAGGTGCTTTTCCTTAGTGATTAGGTGGTGATCTGTGGCCTCAGGGATCCTTTTCATTCAACCAAAGTCACAGTCCGGATGTGGGAGCCTAGTAAGGACACTGGCCAGGGGCACCTGCCAGATACAGTAGAGTTTGCAAGTCTTTCCCTTCACTCCCATTCCCCGCTCTCCAACTAAAGTCTACAGCATTGCTTTTTTGATTCTGAATTGTCCTCCACAAGTACACCTGGAAAGCTCTGATCTTCTTTAGGGTCAGTGTCATTGTTTGACAGTTTCCAGCAAACTCTGGGGCAGACGGCTCTTCTGGTATCAGTGTCATTCATGTGCAAAGTAGAAACCGAACTGAACACATGATCTTTGAGCTGAAATTGGTCTCTCCAACAGTACCAGCCTCTTTACGGGGTGGTGTACACTTGAAGGTTGGTTATTAGTTCCAAATGCTGCAGAAGCATCTGCTCTCGACTAGCTAGAAATCATGTTTAATAACAAGAAAATCTACTCCAGCCAAATCCCTGTTGGGAGGGCTCTCGCATGAACAAAAGGCCCCCACTTCCCCTGATTTCCATAACAGATGTAGTATCTGATGCATGACAGCTCAGCGTAGCCCCGCGCCATTATTCTCCTACATATCCATCTGCAAGAAACTGTGCTTTCATTTTATTAATTGCTCTGGTGGGCTACACGTTATTTTTTGTTGCCCAGAGAGTATTCTGTTTGTGCTTCATGCTACACTGGTCACAATAATAGTTATTTTTCTTAATGTTAAAGGTTATTAGCTTTCTTCCTTTACTTTGCTATGCATCTTCCATACCCAATAAACTATTAATGCCTCCCTGGGGGGTTGACGGTTTCACTTAAGTTGGTGTGGTCTGGTCCTCCCATCCCTCGTGCTGCTTCTTTGTCCTTTTATTGAGCATTCTTGGGCCCAGCCAGTTATGGGGAAAAGTCATTAGCAGGATCCTAAAGGGAGAACACAGTTTCTAATGACTTTAAAAAAAACCCCAGAGCCTTAATTTTGGCATTTGTAAATCAGTAGCCACTTTAAACATCACCTTATGTACATACACAATTGCAGATAGAGGTGTTTGCTACTTTGGAAAGACACATGCTCTTAATTTATAATGAGTCCTGAGTCAATTTTCTTTTTTTGATTGAGCTTCAGGTAAATAGTGAGGTTTGCTGCCCAATGCCACCAACTGGCCAGCTATAATCCAGGCTGGTCATCATCCCGGGTCACTTGGTCACAGACCGCATGGCAGGAGCTGTGGTGCTCATGGAGCGCGGGAGAGGAGGGGAAAACTGATCAAGTGCTTAGAGATGAAAAGAATAAAGAAAAGATAGAAGAAAAAAAGAAGTCATAAGTGTAAAATTGTAAGAATACACAATCTCCACATTTTCCTTTTTGGTAGAAAGTCGGTTGATTTATTTTTTTCTGAAATAAAATTTTAATTTTTTAAAACAAACCTCAGAATTTAAAACATCATAACTTGAAAGAAATAACTGAATTTGGTACCGAGTCCAAAATAGCACGAGTGCAGCTTCTGCTCACAGGGTTAAAAAGGGCATAGGTACAACCACAGCTGACCAAGGGCAAAGCCATCCCAGCAAGCATAGAGGAAATTACCAAGGTCAAGCACATTTACATATGATTTGCCTGTTTTGTTAGCTGGTCCTATAGAACTTAGATGAGGAACAGCAGGCTAAATCAACTGTCTCTATTACCAGAATCTCCTGAATGGACCAAAAAACATCAGAGCAAGACTGAAATATGGTATACATATACCCAAATGTATTTTATAGCATAAGTGAAAGACATATAGAGAAAAAAAATGTATGTTTATATTAATCAATTTCTTTTACTATGCTAAATGTTCTTGCTCACTGACTCTAAAACATAAAAAGGGGAAAAAATCAATAAAATCAAAGATAGCAGCAAAAGCCATAACGTATTTGCTTATAAGTACCATATCTCTGAAAATCTTTCAAGATCTTTATTTCTTTTTGGACCTGGTACATGATATAAACCCATATATAAACCTGCAGATGAATTTTTAAAACATATGTAATAATAATAATATTAATAATCCTTCTCTCCCCCATGTTACAGGCGAATGAATGCTTTTATGTTAGACATTTATGCATAGCTTTATGTTTTAAAGAACCTGGCTTGAAACAAGTCTGCACAACTGAAATCAGTGGAATGTGAAAGCATGCTATAAAATGTATACATACATTACACTTCACTTCTTGTTGGGGACCTTTCGGAGGGTGGCCCCCAAACGTTAATACCAAGAGGGAACATATTTATTATATTTCGCCAAATATTATCTCATAAAAATAAACACAAGAAATTCATTTTTTATAAGAGGTTTTTTAATGTATTGCATTGAATAACCTCAAGAGGAGGAAAGAGATGATTTCTAGCTAAAGGAGAAGATTGTCAGAGCTCCATGCTCTGTCCCTGACTTCACCCCAGTGCATTTCTCAACTTGGCTTCTTAACGTGGAGGGCAATTTATCCCTCAGTCCCGGTCACTACAGCTGGAGCCGCAGCTGGCAACCAAGAGTACTAATCAAAATAGCCCTTTGCGGGATTTTGCATCTCAAAGTCTATAATGGTCACACGGGCCTTATAGCTTTCCTTCTGCTTCCCAGTCCGACTTTACCTGCCCCGCACAATAGGGTTAGTCCTCGGTGAGCATTCTAGTCCAAAAAGAGACATTAGAGAGACTCTCACTCATTCCCTATATTTCACAGATAAGGAAAAAGAGGGTCGAAGAATTCGTTATGTAAATTGCTTAAGGACAATGTGAGTCTAGATTCTGTTTCTGGGTTAGAAAAAAAAGCTTATGATAACCTAATTGGTAGGATAATAAATATGCTACCATATATGTGTGAACTTTTTAAAAGCATTCAAACACACTCACACGTAGTCTGCTTAATATTCTTATCACTGCAAACTCTCAAAGAGGTTTGGTAGGCATCATTATCTCAACTGGCCATGATAAAGATAGAGGAAATGTGCTGGGACAATTAGCAGAAATTCAGGCAAAATGGCAGGGTGAGAAAGAGGTGGCGAGAAGTCTATTTAAACATACTGTGGAAAGCACTTACTTGCTCTTCCCTATGTGCCAGACTCCAGAGCTCTCAAGATGAAAGACATAGTTCACATTCTTCCGGAGCCGGTGGGCTCACTGGGCAGTGGGCTGTGAAAGGCAATTCTCACAGCAGAGCTATCTGGGCTGCTTTGGGAGTGGAGGGAATGGAAATATGTGCCTGCAAAAAATAGCAAGTGGGAGAGAGCTGGATGATTTCTTGCTGGGCCCTGAAGGGTGAGTTGGAGTTTGGGCTCACCAGCTAGACAGGGAGAAGCGCATTCATCGTTAGGAGCTTCACATCCAGAAGTCTGTGTTGGGGCTCAGGAGGTGATCTCATGAAGGGTTTCATGGGGGTGTTTCTGACAATGCCTTTGACTGCTCTCTGCTCTGCCCTTTAGTGATATTTTTCATCATAAACAGTGGCTAGTTACAAAGAAATGCTTGGGAACATGTACATTAGAGGAAGTGTGGTGAGAACCGAGCAGTATATAGTGTCAGTAAGTTACAGGAAACAGAACAACTGAAACAGGGCAACAACGTGAAGAATTGTGCCACTTGTAGCAAGCCCTTGGCGGTGAACTGTGCAGGTGTACCCAATGAGGACGGGTGACCCATCATGCTGGTACCATTTCCTTAATCTTCGGTTCGTTTACGCCACACTCCCAGATTTACTTTCCTTTTTTTCCCCCTTCCCCTCTAACACAAAGAATGTCTAAACTTGTGGCTAATGATGATCTATGTCTTGTTCCAAAAAGACTTGCATAACAAGTAGCTGGCTTGGGGGCCGGTAGCAGTACTTCACTCCGGAGGGAGAAAAGGTGAATAAAGAGCAAATGGGCAGCCTGCTGAAAAGGCCGAAGAAAGAAAATGAGTTTGCAATATTCAGATGCACAAGGAAAAACCTTTCTCTCTCACTTGGCCAAGGGATACGAGCTCTAACTTACCCACGCGTGCTTTCCCCTCACCACTGGAAAATCCTGGCTGGGGAAAGCTCTGCCACATTTCAAAGGCAGCATAAGGCTAGTTCCCTTCTGTCAGGTTCCCCCAAACTCACAAAGATCTTTGGAATGAAAATGAAAAGTGCATCTCATTAAGTGGGTCTAAGGCAATTCACACAGAGTTAGAAGAAGGAAACTGGGACAGGCACCACATAAATTAATATTATGAAAGGAGGAAATTTCCCTGTTCCGCTGTTAAACGGCATTCTGGATTTGCATAGAAAATCCAGTGTTGAAGCCTTTTAAGTTTTAACAGCACTGTTTCTTCTCTACACCATTGTCTTTTTACTAGAAAAGGAGGCGAGAAAAACCTGAGGAGTCCATTTTGGGGGTGCCTAGAGGTGGGGTGTGCTTGAAAAGGAAACGTAAAAGGGCTTAAGTCCATTGATTTCACCCTTTCATTTTGCTCTAAATGGAAGCACAGCGTTCATGCCAGTGCCCAGGCCGGGGGAGCTGGCAGAGGGACTTCGCGCTGCGAGGCAGCTGAAGCCTTTCATGGTGACAGCTTTTCTCCCAATGTGTCCTGGTAGGACTTTGAGTTGATAGACAACAGAGGATGGGGAGGGGAGGGATCAGACACACAAGCCAAACAACCACTATCCTTCACTCCATAAGGGCGCCTTGGCTTGTGGACAAAAAGAGAACAAATCTACTCTGGGAAAGTGTGCCCCCCGCCCCTCCGCCGCCTTGGGTTATCTTTACTGAACACAGGAACTTGGGGTTGAGACGCTGGGTATTATCTGCCCCATGGGTCAGCCTTTTGGGGGGCTTGGGAAAAGGAAAAACTCCCTGCCCATGGGTCTAGTGGCAGGAAAGAAAGTCTTTGTAGGAACTTTGAGAGGCAGGGTGAGGGGGTCGTGGGGGGGTAGAGAAGGAAAAAAAAATGAAACAAGATGGGACCAGGGAGGAAGACAAACCATAAGAGACTCAATCTCAGGAAATAAACTGAGGATTGCTGGAGGGTGGGGAGGTGGGACGGGAGAGCTGGATTATGGAAAAAAATAAAAATTAATTTTAAAAAAAGCACAAAAAACACTGCAAGGGTGAAAACTTGTTTCCTAAAGCTGTGGGCAGAGGCTATGAAAACTCTCTTTCCCACCACCCACACAGTAACTTGGCCCCCAGTGGGTGCTTCAACGAGATATGCTGAAATCAAATGAAGAAAGGGAGTAATGGGGACTAGTCTTGGAGATATTACCCAACGCCTGAGACCAACCGATCTCATACCTCAATCCTCCCTCTTCCGGAAACAGCTGAGTGCCATGGGAGTATTTTGCAAGTAAAGGGAAAAGAAACTCATTTGTATTTGTTTTTATTTCTGTCACAGTTCTGGAAATATCTGATGATAGTTAGAGTATCAGGCCATTAGGCGTATCAACGACAAAATTTTACCATAGCTTACTTACATTGTTTTTGGGGATTATTCCATGTGTGGGTGGATTCATTAAGCAGAGCCTGTAAAAGTGGTCAGGAAGCGAATCTGACAAAGCCAACAAATATATTTCTTCTTTGCTTTGCCTCCTGTCAGCACGTGTTTATATGTTATGACAGGGAAAGGACCGTAGCAATTGTGCATTGAATGTTATTATAGTAGCTCTACCAAATAAAAACATGACTCCGGGAATGGCTAGAGAATAGGTCTCCAGAGAAATGTAAAGGCTCAGTTTATAGACAAATTAACAAACAAGTTGATTTGTTTGGACAGAAAGGGACGATGTGAAACCTGGGTGGTGGAGATAAGGTCCCCCAGATGGAGGGCTCACACATGCTAGTGTCCAAGCACCTTGATAAGTATTCCAGACTGTTCTTTTATGAAATCCCTCCATGGGAGGAATAAATGATGTATGAAATAAAGATGCCCTGGCTCCACAGGGAACACAGAGAGGACGCTTCAAGCTATAATGTGTGGTTTCTGATGGGTTTTGGCTGTGACCCCTGGGCACAATTTCTATTCAGTTGCGTGGAGCCAAATGGCCTCCCACGACTCTGAACACCAGAATCCACACAGCCTCTTTTTCTCCTGCCAGAGAAACGCTCTCTCACCCAAGTTTGCTCGCAAATTTCTTTCATCACCGACACTTCACCACCTCAGCACCCCAACAGCCGGCTGTAGTGGCGACACCTCGCAATTATAGTTATCCGGCAAGAAGCATTGCAAAATCTGGTGATAAATCACTTGAATTCTGTGAAATTACTGTCACCAGTAACTCCAAAGCTTCTGTGTGAGAGAGAGTTGCAGGTGTGCAGGCCCAGTAGGGACACTCAAACACGGTTGTTGTTGCTGTTGTTGTTGTTGTTGTTGTTGTTTACTCCAACTTCTGTAATCCAGGTGGGATTTCAACTTCATGATAGGAAATTTACATCCATTCAAGCAGCACGGAAATCAAGATAAGAAGGTTAGAAATGTGACTGTCTCCATGGTGGGTTATTGTGAAAAATTATGAGTTCTAAGAAGCTCCAATCATAGTTACCAAGCATGCTTCTGGAAGATCTCAAAGGCACTTAATACACGTTAGGACATTAAGAATAAATTAGTTTAAGTACTGAAATAATAATTTATAAAGGTAACATTTTGAAATAAAACCCACAAACACATAGGAAAATGTAGGTAGGGGCACCTGGGTGGCTCAGTCGTTAACCGTCTGCCTTCAGCTCAGGTCATGATCCCGGAGTCCCAGGATTGAGCCCCGCTTTGGGCTCCCTCCTCGGTGGGAAGCCTGCTTCTCCCTCTCTCACTCCCTCTGCTTGTGTCCCCTCTCTTGCTGTGTTTCTCTCTGTCAAATAAATAAATAAAATCTTTAAAAAAATATGTAGGTAACACAGATCATATCCAGTTTACATTTGAATGTTCACTTTTCGGATCGTATGCTTCTATCCACTGGTGAAAATAATTAAGTAATTAGTGCACGGATATGCCCAGGTATATAATCTAAGTATGGATACCTTTTGCATGTATAAAGCCCACCTACTACTGTCTAAATGTTTACATTCCCCCAAATTCATGTTAAAACTTTGTCCCCACAGTGATGGCGTTAAGAAGTGGGGCTTGGAAAGTGGTCAGGTCATGAACGTGGGGCCTCATGACTGGAATTTGTGCCCTTATCAAAAAGGCCCAAGAAAGCTCCCTTCCCCTTCTGCCCTGTGAGGTTAGAGTGGAAAGATCGGGGTTCGTGAGGAAGCATTATTTCTTCCTTTGGGAGCTGCCCCATCTAACGTTACAGAAGGTACTTGGGGGACACCAGCTGATCCTGTCGTAGTATCTAGTTCTCTTGACCATTGGAGTTATTTAGAGTTTTGTCCTGGATTCTTTAACTTGGAACTATAGACCATGTGAATCAGATTCCACTGACGGCAAAGCTTGCGGGATTAAACTCGGAAGCTCTGAAATTTCCTGCCATGTGGAGGAAGCAGACTGCTAGGAGGGAAAATAGCAGCGATTTGCAGAGAAAGGCAGAGGTACAAGACAGACTACTCTCTTTTTCTTGCTCTGCTCTAGATTAGGGTTGCCAAATTGAGCAAATGAAAATACAGGATAAAGCTCAGTTAAATTTGAGGATCAGACAAACAATGATACTTTTTTAGTATAAGCATATTTCGTGTAATATTTATTATTTTCTTTCCCCACAGACACTTCTCCACCTCACTATCTTGACATCTGGCTGTGACGGTGACACTTCTAATTACACCTCAAAATTCAAACTTCATTGGCATTCTGTGTTTTATCTGGCAACCCAAATGAAGATATGCTGACTTCTTGAGGTGTATTGGCAATCTGGTGGGATTTAGGGACTCTCTCCTGCTTGAGGGACCATGACTGAGGTCTTCTATCTGCAAGCTTTATTCTTCCCCTAGATATCCACCCGGCTATCTGCTTGGCCCCCTTCAAGTACTTGCTCTGGTTTCAATGTCTTCATCTTGGTGAGAGGTATACTGTCCTAAGTTTCCCAGTGACCAGCTCCTCATCACCCTTCTCCTGTTCTAAGTTTTCTTTTCCCGAGCTATATCACTGAAGCCTACTCTATATCTCCATTATTTATTATTTGCCTCCCCCTGCTAGAATGCAAGTTCCATGGTGGCAGGATTCTGGTGTAGAGTTGTTATATGAAAAACTGTTGAATGAATGGCAGAGAATTCACTTTCTTTCTGAGACCTACTTATATTATTTAAATTATTTGAACCTATAACTTCCATTTTGCCTAAACTTGTTCACTTTCCAGATTTTTTGTGTCACCAAAAGACTCCTGGTTCTGTAGAGCCTTTCCAGGAATTGAGGAGAGTCAGCACTTCCCCACTCAGGGTCTTCATTCATCTGCTCACTCATTCGTTCATTCAGCTAAATGTGTGTCACGTGTCCCTGCTTTCTTTCTTTCTTTCTTTCTTTCTTTCTTTCTTTCTTTCTTTCTTTCTTTCTTTCTTTCTTTCTTTCTTTTTTTTTAATTTGACAGAGAGAAACACAGCTAGAGAGGGAACACAAGCAGGGGGAGTGAGAGAGGGAGAAGCAGGCTTCCCGCTGAGCAGGGTGCCCGATATGGGACTCGATCCCGGGTCTCCGGGATCATGACATGAGCCGAAGGCAGTTGCCCAACCAACTGAGCCATCCAGGTGCCCCCGTGTCCCTGCATTCTTAACACTATGCTAGGCATCAGAGACAGATAGAAGTATTAGACCCAGACCTTGCTGTAAAGTATTCACAATATATCAGAAGACCCTGGGCTTCAGTTTCCCCGTCCATAAACTCGAGGTAGGGATGGTGCTCACTTTCATGGCTTTGTTACACAGAAATAATGAGATGACAGTGGAGTTGTGCTTGGTATCTATTCCATAAAAAGCAACTATTATTATTACTACTGCTAGTACATGCAGAGCCGTCACACTGACAACTCATGTATTCTATAACGTGAATGGTGTTTTTTTCTGGAGTTGGAGGGGAAAACACATGTGTGGCCATATGGAGCAATCTGACATAGAAAAAGGTCTTGTCATTCAATAACCTAAGATGTCCTCTGTGAGAAATAATAACAAAAAATATGCACAAAATGCAAAGAGAACAGAAACAAGGAAGTGATTGACTCCTGGGAACACAAAGGGACAAATGGCTTTCCAGTGAGAAGAGCACCAGATGTCAAAGGCAGCAGAACGAAGAGTAAGCTATTGGATGCCACCAGAGCGATGACTGATGGTGGAGAGAGGTAACAGCCAAGACACAGGCGGGAGTTAACTCATAAGGGATATTTTATGTTCTACAAAGAGGCTGGGACTTTGAAGACAGGGAGAAATCCCACCAGCTTTGTGCTCTCAAAGAGTACAGAGAGGCAGAGGCTGGGGAAGGTAAGCAGGGAGGAGCCTATCCTGAGGGACATATCCTGAGGATCTGATCAAGTTTCAGGAGCTGAGAACTCCCTGAGCTAACCTGTTTGTCCTAGAGCTTATTCACACAGATTATCAATTTGCATTTAGAAAGTGAATTTTTTTTCCTGAGAGTGGATTTAATTTTTTTTAAAGATTTTATTTATTTATTTGACAGAGAGAGATCACAAGTAGGCAGAGAGGCAGGCAGAGAGAGGAGGAAGCAGGCTCCCTGCTGAGCAGAGAGCCTGATGTGGGGCTCGATCCCAGGACCCTGAGATCATGACCTGAGCTGAAGGCAGAGGCTTTAACCCATGGATTTAATTTTTTAAGAAAACAGGCACCATGGATTTAATTTTTTAAGAAAACAGACTAAGGGTCAAATCTTCTGGGGAAATACTTTCCAAACTCTTTCAGATATGACACATGTGGAAAATGATAGTAGTCGTACAGCATTTAGAATGACTTGGCGAGTCTTCTGTCATCCTCAGGGAACAAACTTGAATAACTTCTTTTTGCCTCATAGAACTGAGGGGATCAAAATCTTGGGAAGCCTGTTTTCTACATCGTGAAGGTACACCAGTTTGCCTACAGAGCACTCAGACAGTTAGCAGAGTTTAACTCTGACTAAATAAATAAAGTAAATTCACGAAGGGAGGTTTGCAGTGACCAGAAAGATTATTTATCAGAAACGTGGCTTAATAGGAAACAACTATTTTTACCAAATTCTAACTTATAAAAGTGAATGAGGTAAAAGTACTGTGCCTTCAATTCCTTGTCCATGTTTTTCTTATATATATTTTTAAAACAAAGACAAAAATTTAGATAAATTTTAATATGCATTTCTGTTTTTTAAGAGAAAATCTGCTTACAGAGTAGAATAAGAAATGTTTTCCACCATACTGAGTCCTCACCAGCATGGTGTCAGTGTTTTTCTTTTCTTTCTTTTTAAAGATTATTTATTTATTTGACAGACTGAAGCACAGATAGAGAGGAAACACAAGCAGGGAGAGTGAGAGAGGGAGAAGCAGGCTTCCCGCTGAGCAGGGACCCCCCCCCCAATGCAGCGCTCGATCCTGGGACTCCGATATCATGACCTGAACCGAAGGCAGACACTTAATGACTGAGCCATCCAGGCACCCAGAGTTTTTTTTATATTGTAACTTTTCATCTTCTTCCTCCAGCATCTTCCTTCCTATTGATTGCACAACATGAATTTAATATGATAAATCTTGCTTCCTGGAGCCACCACATTGCTTCTTCCATTTCAAAGTAAAATTTCACCTTACATTTACACAATGTCAATTATATCTCAATAAACCTGGAAGGGAAAAAAGGAAGTCAGGAACATACTCTATATTTTAGTGAAATATTTAAAAATGCAACTCTTAAAATATAAGGTCTGGACATTAAGAAAATTTAGATATAAGGAATATTTACATTTTCTGATGATTTTAATAAAAAGTTATTTTGGTTAAAAAAATAAATATCAATTTTTATTAAAATCCTTCACCAAAAAGATGTCCATCAAGATGAGTAAATTACTTAAATCCTTCACCAAAAAGATGTCCATCAAGATGGACCCATTTATATACTTGCTGATGTTCCTACATGGTATGATAGAAAGGCCTGGATCCAGGTTGACTCCTGACCCTGTCTCTCTCTCTCTCTTTTTTTTTTAAAAGATTTTTTTTTTTTATTTGTTTGACAGAGAGAAACACAGTTAGAGAGGGAACACAAGTGAGGAGGAGGGAGAGAGGGAGAAGTAGGCCTCCTGCTGAGCAGGGAGCCCAACACTGCACTCAATTCCAGGACCCTAAGATCATGACATGAGCAGAAACAGACGCTTAACAACTGAGACACTCAGGCGCCCCCTGACCCTGTCTCTTGAATTACTTGACTACTCTTAGCCCCAGATGTCTTTTTTTTTTTTTAAGATTTTATTTATTTATTTGACAGAGAGAAACACAGCGAGAGAGGGAACACAAGCAGGGGGAGTGAGAGAGGGAGAAGCAGGCTTCCTGCCGAGTAGGGAGCCCATGGGAGACTTGATCCCCGGACTCTGGGATCAAAGGCAGATGCTTAACGACTGAGCCACCCAGGCGCCCCTTAATCTGATGTCTTATCTGTCAAGTGGAAATCTACTTTAGAAAGTATATGATGTAGCAGTTAGTACACTGTAGATGTTCAATAAACGTTATTGCTCTCCAATTGGTAGTTGCAACTCCCTGGGTGGCGAGAAGCAGAGGAAACTAGGGCAGACCCTACGGTGTTGACAGTGATACCCCGGTGCCTCAGGCAAATCAGTGTATGAGCCCTTCTATCAGCAATTTGACACATGCTCCATTAAGTCGTTATTTCAGGCAACCAATTTTGTATCATTCCGAGTCCCTAATTTGTCTTGTTAACATTTTGTAGTTTGGGTCCTAATTGAGGGTTTTCCAAATCGTGCTTACAGTGCATTTTATAATTCGGCAGAATCTATGAAATATAGTCCTCCCAATTTATGACAATTCCCTCTATCAATCTAAGATTTGGCTTGAGGAGGTTAAATCTCCTGACTCTCAGATAACTAAAAAATCAGCCATCTGGGAGGGGAACTTATCCATACTTACACATACTGAAATTGTACTCAACTCAGTAATAAAACAGCTCAGTAAAAATAAAAAACCATTCTGTAGACTTGGTTGACCAACAAATAATGCAGAGCTACTAAATTCAGAAATATTTTGGCAGTTGGGTAAAACAGAGCTGGTTTTGAGGTTAGAGATAACATTTCAGCAACAATCATACCTAATTAAAGCCAATTCCAGTTTAGAGAACTATAGAGAATCTGAGATTTTTGAGATTTTGTCTTTGTTTCATTTTTAATTTTAGAGTTTCAGTCTCCCTAAGATATTTAATTACTTACATCTCAGTTTAGTCAGAATTAGTTAAACTGTGCTGTGGTAATAAATAATCCCATCATAGAAGGTAAAAAATTTATCACTCACGCTACATGGATGACGCAGCTCTGTAGTCACTCAGGGAGTCGGGGGGACACACGCTTCACTATTTTGTCACAGGAGCCTCCTCAGTCATGACAGGGGAAGAAAGATAAATTAAAGAGATGACCATTAGCTCCTTCCTGCTTAGACTGGAAGCAGTAATAAGTCACTTCTGTTACATTTTATTGGACAAAACTAGTCAAGTGGCTCAGTCTAACTATCAGGAGACTGAGAAATGTAGAGAAACAAATTAAATATTGGTAAACATTACTAGATTTTCTATTTTTCTTGCATTGACAATTTTTAACTTAGTGCACTAAGACTCAGCATTTATTTCTAAGCAAACAACTTATTTTTTCCCCCTTAGCCACCAGCATTTATAATTAAATAATTAAAGTTACGCTTTCCTACAAGATACTAGGCTCTGTTTTATAATAAAATCCCAAATTTTCTGATCTTTCCATTTAATAAGAGCTTTGAATCATGTTATTGAACACAAACTTACCCACTTGGTAGAGCTTACTTCTCTGAAAAAAATCCAGCTTTCATTTACATAGTGGCAAGTTCACTGGCAGCCTGATTATATGGATCACTAGGTCTGTGAAAGGACTGTCACGAGCCCCCAAGTCCCAAAGCAAGGGACTAATCATTTTGTTTTCATCTACTACCTTCAGCAGCAGAGGAAAAAGGAAAGAAACACTTTTTCCTCTACATCCCAAAGGAATTAACAGATAATATTTATTTTATACGTGTTGGTTGACCTGAAGGAGTAATATGGTGCTAAGAAAGTTGCCCTGATGTAAGTCATCTTTTACAAAATTACAGTATTTTGCAAGTAAGAGCTGTGACCAAGTCCCAGATATATATCCATCACATCAACATAACAGATTTCAGCGGTGGGCATGCAAGAGCATGACGTGTGTGTGTGTGTGTGTGTGTGTGTGTGTGTGTGTGTGTGTGTGTATTAGACACCAAGAATTGATTTCCAGGGACCTCTATGCATCCATGTCAGATTGCTTATCCTGAAATTTTCAAATCTAGGCAAATGACAAATTTTGTTACCATTCCCTTCCTTGCACTTATTCTTTTCAGCCTTCCTCCTTTTGTCCTCTTCTCTCTCTTCTCTTTTCCCCTTCTCCCTTTTTTTTTTTTCCCTTGGACATTTTATTTGCTACCTTTGGAAATACATTCTATTGGCGGGTTGGCAGTGTATTTGTGTGATCTGATGACCAGTATCTCCAGGCTGCATGTCAGACATCTAGATAAAATAAAAATGAGTCAGCGGCCTCTTCTGCTGGCGTCTTCTAGCTTTGGCTAGAAGAAGCTTTGGTATTATTTTTGATCAAAGCTGTATGACTGATACTGCGAATTGGCTCCTAGTGCACCACCTTTCTTTCTTCTATAAGGATAGAACAGACAGGATTTAGCTGGAACTTGTCCAACAATCTCCCTGGCAGCTGGACCAAGCCATGAGTTTTGGCCTATGGAATAGAAGAAGGATCACATGAGAATTTTGAGAAGCGCAATAAAGAGAATATGGATTATCTTTGTTTGTTTCTTCCTCCTTTTGCTGGTTGGAATTCAGAGATGCTGGCTAGAGCTTGAGTTTTGGTCTTGGGCTGTTAGGTAGATGTCACAGGTGGAAGATGGGATGGCGAGACAACACGGAAAAAGAGCCTGGCTGGGTTCCTTGTGACTGACTCTCCGACGCCGCCCTAGCAGTCCTTCCCCACCGCCTCCAGACCGTGTGTGTGCACATCATGGAAGGTATTTCTACCTTACGTTAGCCATTTTTATTTTAATTTTCTGTCACAGTAAACTCGATCCTAATACATACAATGCATAACAACACCAATGGCCTTAACTAATGCAAACCTTTTCTCTTTGCCTGCGTCCATGCTTAAACCCTGAGGTTTTTGAACACGTGGGGGAACAGGTTGACTGGTATTCGATGGCTCTGTGCTCTTTCACGCATCATGTTTCGAGTAACTAACAGCTGTTTCCATGACTCAGTGCATTGGTTTCCTCTTCTCTTTTAAAACTCTACTCCGCTCATCAGCCAGCTGCTAGTCCAGGGGAAGAGAGCCAACCTTCTCCCCATGCTGGCAGCTCTGCACCGGCTCACTCTTTGAGTGCAGAGGGGAGATGTCAGGAGAGAGGCTCCTGCCTAAAAAAGTCGGAGGGGGGACAAGTCGCTCCACGGCCCTGACCTCTTACATGTCACCTCTGCTGTCGCTCTCGGCCAAGTTCCCATTGCCTTATCTCTCCATTGTGGCTCCAGGCTCCAAAGCTCTGGTCCATACTGCAGGTGGCTCACAGATTAATCAAAGTGAATACAGAGTAAGCATGAAAATAGTTTGTTATTGACTGATTGATGAAGGTTTATCTCTTGCTTTCTCAAAAGAGGCCGTTAGAGCAGGTTTGGGACCAAAAGACAGCCCTTCTGGCAGGGCTCAATACTTTGGTCTGCTGGTCAGTCCATCCCTCTGTTCCTAGTAGCTCAGCCTCAACTGCCATTGCTGTCCTACACTTCAAGACTGTCTAGGAATTAGAAGGTGTGTTCACACACTTTTCCTCCGCATGTATCCATACAGCAAGAGGAGTGAGTTAGTTGCAGGGGCAAAACTAAAACCTATGATTTTCAAGTCCCATAGAGTTATATAGGCTGATGATTGACAAGGAGCACCCTAATCCTCACAACCCACAAACAATCTCATTTAACAGGGGCTTTGCTTGCTCATTCCTTGGCCTGCCAATGTCACTAAGAGAAATCCTCTGGAATACTGGAAAGGTCAGGCCTTGGAGCAGAGAGGTGCTGATTGGATTCCACTCGGATTATCTGTGTGACTTTGGCCCTGTTTTTTAACCTTTCTGAATCTCCACTTTTGCTTTTTGTGAAACAGGAATATTGATATATCTATTTGTCGGTGTGTATGAAGATTAGGACCAGAGTCCAGCACGTGAAGTGACGGGCACATGTTAAGAATTCAATGTGTACTAGATGTTTACTGTGATTCAGCTGACATCTATTGATTGCCCGCTGTGTTCAAGGGACTGTGTTGGGTGCTGTCCAGCCGCTGATTTGGCAAGGCCCGGGAATGGTGTTCCAGCAACTGTAGCCAGCCTCTTCTTTCCGCCTTATCCTGCATGGCTCCTCTTGACGAATGCATCAGTGGGTGCCTGGGCACAGGCTTCTTCAGAGGAGAGCAGGATTGGGTCAGGGCACTCACATCTCTTTCACATGTTTCTGCAGCGGGCCTAGTTTCCAGAGTGAATATCTGGACACATTCTATAAAGTGGTCTCCAGGGGAAAAAAACCAAAAAAAACCCCAAAACAAAACAAAACAAAAAAACAAGTACTTGCAGCTTTGCTCTGGGTTTTTCATTGAACCAGATGAATCCATGGTGCATGAAAAGGCTGTCAGGCAGGCGGAGGGAGGCTGAATGCTGGTGTAAATCCAGGCATCTGTTGCTTCACGCCCCAATGTGAGGTCTGTGCTCCTGAGGGAAGCAAGGCTTGGCTAGACAAGCGGCCCCATTGTGAAGGCCCCACAATAGACAAGCGAGAGGACTTGGCTAGGATGAAGAAATCCCACCCTCTTTGAGTTTTAAAGGAAGGGAAGCTGGGGTCCAAAGCCTGCCTTATTAGAGAGAGACAAATCACCCAAACCAATCTTTGTTATGAATGCCGAACTATTGAATTTCCTGGGCTTTTTCCCAGTAAAGCCTATTGATTTTGTGACAGTCAAAGATAAGTTATGCGCACGGAAGCTTTTTTCTTCTCCTCCCTTTCCTTCACAACATATTTTTTCAGACATATTGGCATTGGGGATTGTAAGTAAAACTGTTATTGGTTTCTTTCGATTTAAGTGTAGGTCGGTGCTCAAGCGAGGCGAAGGACCATTTTTACAGGGTTTCCCAGTGCAAAATAAATGAAACCAGGAGTCTCTAGAGCTGGGGTCACTCTGTTCTGTTATTTCAGTCTCCAGTAGGAATGCTTCAGGCATCCCAGGCATTTCTGGAATTCTGACATTCGCCATGATCCATTCACTTTTGTCCTCTCTCTACCACACCACTCTCCTCTTATTGACCCCTATTCCCTTCTCGCCAAGCCGTATGCTAAGGTGGGCGGACCAAGACTTTAAAAGGCAGCCCTGTACTGCAATATTCCCTGCCACCTAAAATGCTGCAGAGGTGTGTGTGCAGGGTGTGTTCTGCATACATGGAGGGCCTCACACACAGTAGGTGTTTCTTTTTAAATGTGCAAATATCATTCCCACACTTTACAAAGAGTAGTTCCTCTCTCGGCAATTTATTCAGAATGCTATCATATTACAAAAATATTTTGGTGATGTGTATACAAATATAAAAAAGAGAGGCATGAAGGCTCCTACTTCTAGGGGCGTTTAAAGAGAATTGTTACAAACATACTGGATGGCAGTAGCATCTCCAATACCATTTTAAACCACCAAACAGAGCTTGTAAGACACAAATATGCAATATTTCTGAATGTTCACATGTTGAATAAACACAAGTGAAAAGTCCCTTACCATATCTAGTGAACTCTGAGGCCTGACCCAGACTCATCAACACATTCTCTCACTCAATCACTCACTCATTCATTCATTCATTCATTCATTCAACAAGCAGATGTTGAACTGTGTGCCAAGCACACAATAAGCGTATTGTGCATTACTCTGTATCTATTTTTAATTACAGTGAACCTGATTTTGTAATCGGCTACCTCAAAACCTTTATTCAGATTAAGCAGCGAAAGGTGAAGGCAGGCACTGTCATTATGTCTCTTTTCTGTTTCCTCTAAGACCCTCTATTTCAGTGGAGTAGAGGACTAGTGAAGATATTTTTAGAAGGACTTATTAATAAAACTCTCTCTGTTTTTGTTCCTCATAATCAATGCATAGAGTGGCTTTTCCTCAAGTTCACAGACCAAAAAACCTTTTTTTTTTCCCAAATAAGAAGTATTTCATGGAAAAAAATGTAAAGAGGCATCCCAGATGGCAACTACAGATCTATTTTCAACCAGGCATAAGGTCCACTTGGCAATAGACTATGAATGAGAATGAAGGAGGGCTTTTGCCTCCTTCATAAAAATGGAATCTCTCACCATGCCTATAGATTAATGGAAGTGTCTGTGCCCGATTGAGGAGTTATCAGAAAGTTCCACCACTGAAATATACTTCCTTTAGCAACAGGTCCTGGGGGTCAGAGGGTCAAATTGGAAATACAAAACATATTATCTGAGGGTCAGGCATTACTCTCTCAGGGATCACCTTTCATAATATATACCTTCTGACAGGAACGCTGATGGCCTGGAGATTTTATGTGGTGCAGGAAAGAGGAACATTCTACAACTTGAACATTTGTTGGGAAGCCTGGCACAGAGAGGGGCTGCAACAAGGAGCTAGGAGTAGCCAGCTTCTGGATCAGGTGTAGGAGCCTCTAACGAAATAAATGAGCAGGACAGAAGGGCATGGAAAGAAAGCTTTTCTTATAGTTTTGTTTAAGGCTGACTCTAATCATTACCTCATTCTATTCCATCCTTCCAAATGGTGGTATTATAAAAGAGGATTTCTAAGATTTTTTAATATTTATACTCATATTTTTATTTTTTTACTCTTTTAAAATTACCTTTTTTATTACATTATTTTATTTTTTCAGTGTTCCAAGCTTCATTGTTTATGCCCCACACCCAGTGCTCCATCCACTTCCTGCCCTCAAAACGCACCACCAGGCTCACTCATCCTCCCACCCCCTCCCTTCCAAGACCCTCAGTTTGTTTCTGAGTCCAAAGTCTCTAATGTTTCATCCTTCTCCCTGATTTACCCCAGTTCACATTTCCTTTCCCTCATTATATTTAACTAGGTTTATATTTTAACTCTATATAGAAATTATTCCCACAGTTTCTGCTTCATGCATAAATTTCTCTTTGGTAGTTTTAGGTTCTTTTATAGAATTGTAGCCTTTCTAGACAAAATCATTGTGGAAAAAGAATATGGATTTGAGAATCAGATTGTATTTAAATTCATGATTTGGTACTTGCCGGTCTTGGGCAAATGACTTAACCCCTCAAAGTCTCAAATTCCTTATCTATAAAGTCAGATATACTTTCTATCTCTTAAACTATTTTAGCAAGAGAAAAATTTTTTTAAAGTACTTGACACAAGGGTAAGGCCTTGGGAAAGACTGCATTATTGCCTCCAACAATGTTCTACTCCTGGAAAGGATAATAGCTACCAACTCAGTGTCACTTGATTATGTACACCAAGTAGAACATCCTCACCCCGTTGATGTAGGGCTTGGCTTGGGCACAGACATGCTCTGGATGGTAGAGTGTATGTGGTAGTTTCTAGCAGAAACTTTTGATGCTTTCATGTGATTCTGCTCACTCCTCTTAAGATTCTCCCCACCACCATAAAAAGCATATCTCTCCAAATAACAAAGCATATGGAGTCTACCCAAGCCTAGCTGAGCCCAGCAGAGCCCGAAAGAGTCAATGTCAACCTGCAGACAAAGAGCAAGAAATATATGGTTTGTTGTTCAAAACAACTGAGATCTTGGTATCGTTTATTACTACAGCAAAAGCTGACTATTACAGTGTTCAAGAAGTGTTTTTACCCCACCCCTTTTCTCTTTATAGAGTTTTTGTCCAAGTTAAATAAGAAAAAGTAATAAATCCTTATACCAGTAGCTGACACACAGTTGATTGCCTTTCCTTACTCCTCATCCTCTGCTTAGTGTTCTTGGTTTCATAGTTTCTCTGATATTTACCTGGGATCCCGACAGTAACTAGGGGGAGCTGGAAATCTGACTTAGATTTCCAACCATTGCTATGGTTCCTTTAACCATCTGAGCTCATAATTAGATAACTTTTCCTCCCTCAGCTTCATCTTACTAAAGGCCCTGGTACTGAACTAGAAGTTCCAGTACTAGATTAGTGGTTAAATGCCCCCAAATTGTGGTCCAGATGCAACAGATAGGAGCCTAGGCTTGCCAGTCCCCAAATATTTGGTTGTGCTCCATAGAAACTAGTAACAAGGAGATGAAAACAAAAGCCTGGGCTCCAAAGGAAAGGCATTATTCACTGAGTACACCAGCTAAATGCAGTTCATCCTTCAGCTGGTCTGTTGCCTCTGTTTTTCCTTCTACCAAGTCCAATGGCTGGCTACAAAAGGAAAAAAAATCTGGAATGTGCTGGATCCTTATACAGATTGCAATATCAGAAGCCTTGTTGAATCCATAATCTGGTAGCAAGCTTTGTAAGCAGATCCTAGAGGGATGAATGTAAGAGACTGACAATATGATTCTGAGACACATCTACAGGGGGTTAAAGATCTAAAGCTTAGAACTGGGAGAAAGCCAAATTGTGAACAGAGAGATCAAATTGGATGGAAATCAGAATAAAGGCTCAGACATAGAAGGCTCAGATAAATTTTCCCTGGTGGCTGTCCTCTTAGCTGTTCTTACTGTTTTAGAGGAGCTCCCTGTCTGTAAGGAGACTCCAAGTCAGGATACCCTAAAAGGGATATTAAGCCTCTGCTATCCTCTTATAGGTAGGGGGTCAGGGTAGTGATCCCATAGGAAGAGAGTGTCAGTTCGTCCATCTAGAACTCAATAGAAAAGTGGGATGTGAGAAAGGCAAAATGCAAAGCCCTCCTACAAGCTTACACTTTCATATATAAGGATTTCTTGGGCACGGGATATTAATTAATCAACACTGACCACCCAATACAAAATCAGACCTGTTTCAATATTCACTAGAAATGTGAAAGAAATCAGGAAGTGAATAATTTTTACTTTTATTCATTCTCTAATTTTTGGGGGGGCAAGAAAAAGGCTTATTAGGTTGGATTGAGAGAAGAATACAGATCAGCCTTTCTCATGTAAAGGTGTCCATAACATGAAAGAAAAATCCTTTGGGAAATGAAAAGTTTAATTAGAGACATGGGTAAAGTCTCTTGTGGGATAGAAGAAGATTCGGGAGGTGAGAACTTTAAGAGACAGCATGCTTTATGAATAATGCAATAGCCAGACTTCACCATTTCTTTCTACAGATTTACATTTCTGAAAACAAAAGGTCAAAGTACGTGGGAAAAGCATTTGAAGCCCTAGAAACCTCTAAAGCTGGCAGAACCAGCCTGCACAATATATTTGCAATCTGCCTTCCCGGCTTAATTCCTCTTACCCATGCTCTGGATTATAGCAAACTAAATCACATGCGGTGTCCCACAAACACCCACAGGAGCATTTTCCACCCCTCCTGCTGATGCCTCCACCAGAGAGACCCCGCTAGCTACAAGTGGTATCGTCTCCTCTAACATTTTGTTTATCTCTGACGACACTTGAAATTTTATCCTTTTTATGTGTTACAGTATACCATTTACACTAGACTACAAAACCCCCAGGGCAAGGATTGTATCCATTATCTCTGGGTACAAAAATATAAAGAAGGTGTTCAAAACAATGAATTACTAAATACAAGTAATAAGGGGCACTAGGTGGTTCAGTCAGTTAAGCAAAAATTCTTGATTTCTGCTCTGGTCATGATCTCAGGGTTGTGAGATTGAGAGCAGAGTTGGGCTCTGAGCTGGGTGTGGAGCCTGCTTAAGATTCTCTTTCTCCCTCTCCATCTGCTCCTTTCCCTCCCTGTGTGCATGCAAAGGCATGCACTCTCTCTCTTAAAAAAAAAAAAAAAGAAAGAAAGAATGAGAAAAAAATTAAAAAAACCAAGATGGTATCAGCCTTTTTCTTTCCATGTTCGCCACCTTCTTCCATTCAATTTGTTTTCTTTTTAACATTTTATTTATTTATTTATTTGACAGAGCGAGAGCACAAGCAGGCAGAGGGAGAAGCAGGCTCCCCAGTGAGCAGAGAGACCAATGGACTCAGGGCTTGATCCCAGGACCCTGGGACCACGACCTGAGCCAAAGGCAGACACTTAACCCACTGAGCCACCCAGGTGCCCCTTCTGCTCAATTTTTATTAATAGTCCTATAAAAAGTGTTGAAGCAAAAAAAAAAAGTTTTGAAGCACATGATTTAAGAGGGTTAAATATTCTAGGGAGCTGGTTGTAGAACAATGATATTCTGTCCGAATATCCAGAGACAACCACTTTCAATCATCTTTGTCCTATGTCAAGACCTGGAAGGACTGAAAAATGTTTGTATTCTACCCTCAGCCTTAATGATGGCCTGGCTTTATACAGAATGCCAATTGTAAATAATTTTCAACCAGAATTTTGAAATTGCTGTTTTGTCATCTTTAAGCTTCTAGCAGTTGTTGTGGGAATTTCAAAGCCCTTCTCATTCCTGATCTTTTGTATGTGAACATTTCTCTTCTCTCTGGAAATGTGTACCATCTTTGCTTTGTCCCCAGTGGGTAGACGTCTCCTAGTGATATATCCGGTAACAGATCCATTTTGCATCATACTGGACACCTAGTACAAAGTCTAATAATCATAATTCAAAAAAATAGATTTTTTAAAAATATCATACATAGCTCAGATTATTTTTTAGCCGCTTATAGAATTTATTATTATAGAATTGTTTGAAATATAAACAGCTAAAATTAGTATTCACGTAATTCTGATTTCTCAACAGGAAATACCATTGGTCCCTCTGTGTTTTTAGAAACTGAAATTGAGTGGTAGAGCTGTGTAATCATGAAGTTATTACCTATATGAACATTTGAACCCTGTCGAAATACCAGGTGTTTAATGTCAGAGCTGGATCCTATGACAGGAGCAGCTGAGGGACCATAGCAGGAAAGAGCGAAAATGGTCAAAGTAAACCATCAAAGATCTAAAGATTTGAGGTTATTTCTGTCTATTCTTATAAGTTCATGGCTGGGCCTTGACAAGGAAGTGGTGGACTGTTCAGAACCAGCAAATTTGTGGGTATAATTTCTCTGTAAGAGAAACACTCTTAAGACCATTCACTGGGATAAGAGAAGGAGCTAGAGGGGTCTCCACAAATACAAAGTTGATAATTTATATCAAAACTTAATAAATAATTTCTCCAGAAAAATCAGGCTCACTTAATGGGGAAAAGGAGAATATTGCAGTTTTGTAAGGATATACATACAAAAAAACCCCCTACAAATCAGAGAATATGGAATTATAATTATAGAATGCTCCGATTAACTCACCCATAAAATAAGATGTATGGTAAAGGTCACCAAACCTTACCACTGACCTAATTCAGATCTGTCAAAACACTTCCAATTATTCCTCGGGGAAATGAGTAGCCAAGCAAGTCTCACTATAATCTTAGTGGAGCAGAGCAAGACTTGGGACTGGCCCTTTGGGGTGTATGGAGAAACCCTTCTGATGCAGGTGACTACCATTGCACCCTTTGATCAGAAAGTCCTCCCCAGCTGCTGCTATCAGTCACTGATTTCCTTCTTTCTGTAGGTCCTCCCTTCCCTTCCTGCACAAAGTTAAAATTTCTGGCTCTGACCTGGAGATATTTCCATCACTTCTGTTTCCTCTTCTACATTTCCTTCTTCATTTTCTTCATGCCTGATTTGAACTAACTTTCCTGGAAGCAAACGGTGTTACTCCAGTCCCCTTGGGAAAAAAATTCCCAAACTAGGTTTAACATGCTTTGAAAAGATGCATAATAAAACAATATTAAAAGAATGATGGGTGAGGTCGAGATGGTGGAAGAAGTGACATTGTAGATAATTGTGCATGTTAATTTTTAACTGAGATTATTTTAGTGCTCTGAGCAAAAGGAGTATCCCAGTTTGTTCCTTGCACAGTTTGCCTGATCACGGAGTGCTACGTTCCCATTCCACGCCCATGCCTGATTGTAAACACATGTGTCGTATGTCAGGTGTGGATGAATCAAAGGAAACAAAAATTACTCATTATTGCTCACCACATGTATTGATATCTTCAGAAAATGACATGTTTCATGATTTAAAAACCCTTGGAAATGGAAAAACATATAAAAAGGAATATAAAAAACTCATGCCAAGTTTTATCAGTAAAGACAACATCTTTGAACATTGTGATGTATTTACTTTTGATCAGAAAATATTTAGGGTGTGTGTGTGTGTGTGTGTGTGTGTGTGTGTGTGTTTATGAATATGAAACATTAGGGGAACCAGACTGCACATATAGGTCCGGATCCTAAATATCAAGTCAGATATGTTTTTATAACTTTGAATATATAAAACACTGAGCTTTACTGAACTTTACTGAAGTACAACATTTCACCCTTTGGATACATTCTAGATTCTTTAAACAATGCATTATTTTTTGGACATTAATGCATTTCTGAAATTCTGTTTATAAATTACAGTATTCTGGCTTTCATTACATTACTCTTTATATTTTTCTCTGATTGTTTCCTTTGGATAAATTCCAAGGAGTGGAAATACTGAGGTCACATATTATGATTGCTTCCGGCATTCTTGACATGTATATTACTAAACGGCACTTTAGAAAGGTCGTATAGTTCTCACTGGTGTAGCAGACTGTGAGACTGCTTTTTCACCAAGGATCTTTTCAACATATAATTTATATGATTTATAATACTGCTATTTGGAATATAGGTTGTTAATTTCTAAGAAAATTAAACACACGTGTGATTCAGTCATTCTTGTTTAATTTAAATTTAATTTAAATTTCTTTGATTATAAATGAGTTCAAACTTTTAAAAATGTGTCTATTAACAATGCATATATTTCTCATTTTGTTTGTAAATTTCCCATTTATTTCCTTTGCTAGTTTTTTAATTTGGGGTGTTTGTGTATAATTACATATAATAAATATATAACATCATATAACAACATTATCATATATTATGTTTAAAATTAAATTTAATATTATACATTAAATTTAAATATTGAATAATATAGTAGCATTAAATAATAATATATAATGAAGACATATTATATACATAATTTTGTGTGTAGATTGTAAAAGTTTTTCATAGATAAGGATATTAACCTTTTTCTGATTTTAAACAGTTATACTGAGAAATGGTTGCTATATAGTAAACTGTACATATTGAAAGTATACTTTTACTTATAAAACTATCACCCTAATCTAGATAGTGAACCTGGAAAGTTTCTTTGTACCCCTTTGTCATGCTCTCCTCCCTCACAGCCCTCTCTGCACCTGCCATGTCCCAAAGCAACTACTGACTTAATTTCTGTCACTATAGGTTACTTTTCATTAAAAAAAAAAAAAAAGAAAAAGTATTATATAACATGTATATTTTTTTTTGTCTGGTTTTTTGACTCTTAACTATTTGGAGATCTATCTGTGTTCTGTCATCTATCAATAATTCATTTCTTTTTAATGCTGTATTTGTATTGCACTGTATTGATACAAAAGCTTGATATAACCATAAACTTGAGTTTCCAGTTTTTGAGCTATTACAAAGACAGTTTTTACAAACCTTGCTGTAAACATTTTTGTACAAACATATGCCTTCATTTGTCTTGGGTAAATGGTTGGATCACATGATACATGTATGTGTAACTTTTCTAGAATCTATCAACCTGTCTTCCAAAGAGGTTATATCACTTTATGTTCTCGACAGCAGGTTTTAGGAGTTCTGGTTGCCTTACAGTCTTACTTACACTTGGTATACTAGGTCTTTTTAATTTAATCTTAACCATTTCAGTAGGTGTGAGTGGCATCTTACTGAAATTTTAGTTTGCATTTGCCTAATGGCTAAACATTTTGAGTACACTTTCATGCTTATTTACCAAGTATATAGTTTATTTGGTGAAATGTTCACTCAAATCTTCTGTCCATTTGAAATTGAATTCCGTACTAAACATAAAGAACAGTAAATCATGACAAGTAAAGTTCATCCAGGAGCACAAGGTTAGTTTGACAATTGATATTCACCCAATGTAATTCACCATATGAACAAACTAAAGAAGAAAAATCATATGAGCCTCTCTAAAGATGCAGGGAAAGTGGTTGACAAAATTTAACATCCTTTGGTAATAAAGATATTGTGATGGTAAGAGCAATAGAAGAGAACTTTCTTAACCTGACAAAGGGTTCCTACAAAAACCCTACAGCTTCCATGATACTGGATGGTGAAAGTTTGAACTCTTTCTCCTGAAAATTAGAAAAAAACAAAGATTTGTGGTCTCACCACTTTTATTCAAAATTATACTGGACCTTCCAGCTATTGCAATAAGTCAAGAAAAAGACATAAAAGAAATCCAGTTTGGAAAGAAAAAACTGAAACCTTTAATTCATATTTGATATGATTGCTAATATATAGAGAGCAGCAGTTGGAATATTAAAAAACTACTATAATTAATAAGGGAGTTTATCAAAGATATAGGATAAATTACATACTTAATTCAATTGCAATTCTATATACTAAGAACAAGCAATAGGAAATTGAAATTGAAATTTAATACAATTTAAAAGAATATAAATATGAAATACTTTGGGATAAATCTGAAAAAAGAAGAACAAGATGGGCATACTGAAAACTGTAAATAACTATAAGTAAATAATTGCTAAGAGAAAGTTTAAAATACATACATAACTTTAATGATATGTACTTGTTAGGGGGCCAAATACTCTATTTTTAATATATCTATTCTTCTGGAAGTACTTTAAGATTCAGTGTAATTCCAATCAAAATCCCAGCAGGCATTTTGTAAAAATTGACAAGTTAATTCTAAAAGTTATATAGGAATACAAAGGCCTTAAAATTGTAAAAAAACAACTTTGAAAAGGAAATATATAGTTGGAGGACTAACACTCCCTGACTTATTGCTGCACTAATTTAGATAGGGTAGAATTGGTGCAACATGATAGACGAATAGATCAATGGTGTGACATAGAAAGTTCAAAAATATTTCTACATATTTATGGACAAATTGTTTTTGACAAAGCAAGGCAATTTAGTAGAAGAAGATCTTTTCAATAAATGGTGCTGGAATAATTAGATAGCTTCAACATATATATCATACTATATACAAAATTTAACTCAAAGTGGATAAAACTATAAAACTATAAAACTTCTGGAAAAAACATAATAGGAAATCCTTTTCAATTTTGATTAAGCAAAGATTTCTTAGATAATGCTAGAAGCATTGTCCATAAGTGAACAAATTGATAAATTAGACTTCATAAAATTAAGAAGTTATGCTCTTTAAACACATTATGCAGAGAATGAAAAGAGAAGCCAAAGATGGAGAGCAAATATTTATAATCATATATCTGATAAGAGATTTATATTTAGAATACATAAAAAAGCCTCTAATACAAAAACACCAAATTAAAGGGATACATGTGTGTCTTGCAGACACTGCCACCCCAGAGCCGCCTACACCTCCTAGCCATGGTCAACTCTACCACACTCTTCCATATGGCCATGGTCAGCGAGCCCCGGGGCCGTGTCTCCTTTGAGCTGTTTGCAGACAAAGTTCCAAAGACAGCACAGAACTCTTGTGCTCTGAGCACTGGGGAGAAAGGATTTAGTTATGAATGTTCCTACTTTCACAGGATTATTCCAGGATTTCTGTGCCCAGGTGGTGACCTCACACACCATGATGGCTCTGGTGGCAAGTCCATCTATGGGGAGAAGTTTGATGATGAGAATTTCATGCTGAAGCACACAGGTCCTGGCATCTCGTTCACGGCCAGTGCTGGACCCCACACAAACAGTTCCCAGTTTCTCATCTGCACAGTCAAAACCAACTGGTTGGATAGTATGCATGTGGTCTTCAGCAAGGTCAAAGAGAGCATGAAGAGTGTGGAAGCATGGAGAGCCTCGGGTCCAGGAATGGCAAGACCAGAAAGAAGATCACCATTGCTGACTGTGGACAAATCTAAAAAAATCTGGCTTGTGTTTTATCTTAGCTACCAGACCATTCCTTCTGTAGTCAGGAGAGGGCCCCTCCACCCCCATCTGTTGGCAATATCCTAGAATCTCTGTGTTCTCACTGCGGTTCTGGTGCTCCATGAATCCCTGCCCCCAGGTCTAGCTGGATTGCAGGGGTCAGCTTATGATGATGAAATAAAACCTAAACCACAAAAATATATATACATCCATCCATACAAAAATACATACATAAATAAAGGAATACATGCACCCTTATGTTTACTGTAGAATTATTTACAACAACCAAACTAGGGAAGCAGCCCTGGTATTCATGATAGATGAATGGATTAAAGAAGATGCAATCTATACCTATAGAGAGGAATATTACTCAGCCATTAAAAAGAATGAAATCTTGCCATTTACAGCAATGTGGATGGAGCTAGAGGGTCTAAAGTTAAGTGAAATAGGTCAGTCAGAGAAAGACAAATACCATATGATTTCACTGATGTGTGGCATTTAAGAAACAAAACATGGGTGAAATATTTGATGGGGATTAAGAGTAAACTTATCTTGATTTTTAAAAAATAAGATGATAAAAACAATAAAACAAAAATAGAAAACCTCTCAAAACTCAGTGATAATAAATTAATGTCTTTCCTCCTGATGTTTGTGAGGTATTCTTCTAATATTATCATGTATCTCCTATTTTCTTAATGTTTTTCTTGAACTCAGAGTATTTTGAGGTTTTTACAGCATAGTTAAAATTCATTTTCATAACATGTGATAGTGATTTTTTAAACATACAGGTTTTAATTTTGTTCAATAGTGGAAGAAGGCTAAATCCTATCTTAATATTGATTTTGTATGTGGAAAGATATTTTATTTTATTTTACTTTTTAAAAAAGTTTTATTTATTTGAGAGAGAAAAACACAGATAGAGAGGGAAAACAAGCAGGGGGAGTGAGAGAGGGAGAGAAGCAGGTCTCCCGCCCAGCAGGAAGCCTGATGCGGGGTTCAATCCCGGGACTCTGGGATCATGACCTGAGCTGCAGGCAGAAGCTTAACGACTGAGCCACCCAGGTGCCTCTGTGGAAAGATATTTTAAACTGCCAGTCATATGCGATTTTGACATATACAAGATGTACTACATTATAAACTGACTGTACTAGGAAAAGCTGCCCAAAGCTCTGACCCTAGGTTTGTAACCCCAGTAAACCCCTGTAGTGATGTAGCTGGAATTAATGACAAGCAAAGAGGGCTGGAGAAATGCAGAGGGACACTCTCAAGCACATGCCAGAAATCAAAATACTTCTCAGCCTGTGGGACCTTGGAGATAAGTTGTAGTCAGTCCTGGGGAAATTAAATAGGAAGGTAGCTGACTGAGCTGATACACAGCAGGGAAAAAGTAGGAACTACAGTGGGTAGAAATGTCAAAAGACTATACATCTAAGAGGCCAAATTCCCCAGAGGGCTAACTCTTCTGTAATGCCCCAGTGATCCTGCATGTAGCCATGGGCAGTGTGGTATCCCAAATTTCAAAGCCCAGCCTTCCTACGAAGAGTAGGATTGTTGCCCAGATCATTCTCCCTAAATACCAGGGACAATTAATATATTATCTTTACGTGCCTGTCTCACTCAGTTTGTGGAGCTGTTGGAAGTTTGGCAACTTTTGGAATATAATGAATTTGTCTCTTTCCTTCCTGCTCTCCTTTCTCTCTTCTCTCACAGGATAACTTTGAGATGTCAGAGTTAGGGCAGGAAGCCTTAACTCATTGTCCTGAACAGGCATGCTCTTCACAGCCCCGAGGGGCCTGAAGATGCCCTTGACCCTATCAAGATTTTGAAAGTTATTTGAGTAATGTACAGGAAATTAATAAAATCAATAGTTGATGATTGATTCAGAGAAATTAATTTCTTCTGGCTGCAAATATAATCAAAACCAGCTGTCTTCAGATTTTTGTCTTCAGATTATTATTTCCTAATAAGAGTTATGAAAAAAAAAACACATGAAAACCATCACATATTTTAGATAGACATAGAATTTTATATCTAAATTTAAGTAGTGACAAAAAATGTAATTTCTCTCATATTGTAAACAAAGATTTTTTTCCAAGATTTTTTATTTATTTGGCAGAGAGAGACACAGTGAGAGAGGGAACATAAGCAGGGGGAGTGGGAGAGGGAGAAGCAGGATTCCCGCTGAGCAGGGAGCTGGATGTGGGGCTCCACCTCAGGACCCTGGGACCATGACCTGAGCTGATGTCAGATGCTTAACGACTGAGCCACCCAGGTGCCCCAAACAAGGACATTTTAAAAGAAAAATATTGATTACCCTTAGAAATGTATCCAAAGAATCAAAGAATCTTAGTGAATTGATATCCACTCTCATCTATTTTAAAACTGAATGAATGATTCTGGGGCACCTGGGTGGCTCAGTCAGTTAGGTGAATGACTTGGTTTTGGGTCTGGTCATGATCTCCTGGGCCCTGAGATTGAGCCCTGTGGGTGGGCTCATGCTCAGCAAGGAGTCTGCTTGAAGATTCTCTCCCTCTTCTCCTCCCCCCACCCACTCACACACCTGAGTGTGCACACACGTGCATGTTCTTTCTCTGATAAATAAATCTTAAAAAAACAAAATAAAACCCAAAACCCCTATATGAACGCTTCTGCTTTAACAGTGTGAAATTATACATTATTTTATTTTTCCTTGACTTGATATTGTTATTTTACTTGTTCTCAATATCCTATCCTAATTTAGTCATGTTTGAAAGTTTTATTCATAATTTTATGATATTTATATGCTGCAATATTTCCATACATGAAAATTTCTGGAAACCCAGGTCATAACTATTAATTTTTTTCTGGGTTGAGTTATTAAATTATTACTGAGTTATTATTATTACTAGTTATTACTATTATAATTAGTAATATTGATCAAAACAAAATAACTATAAATGAAATATTGAACAGATAATTAATAATCACAGAGATTTTATTGAAAGATAGGCCTTAGTAAGAAGGAATAGGTCTTATTTCTCAATGCATTCATGGATCCACAAATACAAATTACATATGCTAGAGTAAGATAGGGTTTTGCCTTAATACTCTTCCTCTTTTGTTTAAATAAGCATAAACACTAAGAAACTGTATTTATGTAAATAAGTACATAAAGATGGAAATAATTTTTTATTTTTATTTACTTATTTTATTTTTTTGTAGAAAGAGAGTGTGCTGTGTGAGAGTGAGTGGTATGGGGGGTAGAGGGAGGAGGGAGAGAGAATTTTAACCAGGCTCCATGGCCAGCATGGAGCCCAAAGTGGCACTTGATTTCATGACCCTGAGATCATGACATGAGCTGAAATCAAGAGTTAGAAGCTTAATCAATTGAGCCATCCAGGCATCCTGGAAGGAATTTTTTAATAGTAATTTCACTCAATTCTCTGCATTTTTTCCTGTTAGGAGGGCTATGCATTTTTTGTTTGGTTGCTTTTAAGATGGGAGGAGAGCAATTGCAAAGGGAGAAGTGGGAAAGAGGAACCACTGGTGAATTCTCAGTTGGATTACTTTATTAATTAGGAGAGAATAACACAGAAACTGAGGATCCAGAAATTTGATCCCATTAAACTACCTAGTCCCCTGTACCATTGCAAAAGGTTTTGGGTATCTCTAGATGTACATACATATCAGTTTGACTATTATTTGTCTATACCAGGGCATCTCAAATGTGGTCCCACACGAGTACCATAAGCATCACTTGAGAATTTGTTAGAAATCTGAATTCTTAGGTCCTACCTTAGAATCAGACACTGATGTCTACTCAACCAAGATAGGAAAACTACTTTAATCAAATAAGAACTAGATTCCTCTCCTCCTCAAGTAAATAGCTTGGAGAAAAGGGCACAAAGAATTTCACCTTTTCAAGAATGTCCATTCTCCTTGCTCTTTCAAATGAGAAGAACCTCTTTCTTTACTGTGTACGTGCATTCCCACCAAATGCCTTGGAGTGTGGGATTATTTGGGATCAAGCTGACAAAGAGATAGAGGTTAAGTAGTCCCAGAAGTCATTTTCTGATAAAATGTCTATCTTCCGCACAAAAGTTGTAGGTCTCCAAAGGCAGGGACAAAGTCTTTATTTATACAGCAAGGGCATAAAGCTATTTGTTAAACTAAACTTAAATGGTGGTATTTAGACATAGCGGAAGATGTGATACATTTGGCATCCAAACAGTTGTCAATGTATTTATGCTCTTAGGTCAGTTTTGCCAAGACCATGAAAGGGACAAAATGCAATAACAAAGCCACAGTACAGTATGAACAAAGAGCATTTGTTACCAATCACTCCAGACCACAGAGACTACCAGTTTTGGAAAATATTTTAGCATTCTATGTCCATGTGTTTCCTAATCCATTTACTGGTATGTCTAGCCCATTTGGTCGAATTCTGTTTTCTGTGGTTTTTATTCTATAAACAAAAGTGATTTTTGTTTTTTAATATAAAATCATGAAAGTGGTTGTGATTATATGCTGTTCCAGTACACACTCCGCCTGCTGCCTCTTCAGCGTCCTGATCTCAGGTGACACCCTTACTCTTCATGTGATGCCCAAAGAGTTTATGCCTCCTGCCCGGGATCACACGAGACATCAGTTGAGCTGGAAGTGGGTCAAGTCTTTCCATTAAGTGCCTTACTGACTATGGCACACTGTTGTACGATTTTCTAGAAGAAATCCCTACTTTGTAGTGGGAAACTCAACAGACTGCAGTATCAGGATGGTAGTAACAGCATTACATGCCATATTGCACGTATTGGGTAGGCCATTTTACGTCACTAAATCTTGCCCCAAACCCTATTTGACTCCAAAATATTATGAAGTCTGTCAACCTCAAGACATTTTTTCTGATGAAATTGAAGCTCAGAAATTTACGATATTTGTGATTGTTTATGACTTCTATTATCTTCCATACCCTTCCCCACTCTGCTCCATTGGACTTAGCTAATAAACCTTTAATTGTTCTGCCCCTGGGGTTCATGGAGCCTTTTGTAGATGTTTGAGGGTTTAGGCTTTGAATAAACAAAGGAAAATAAGCTCTAATAAGAGAGCTTTTCCACATTTCATATAAAAACAAAATTGGAATTTACACTTTATTATTGAACAAAAATATTATGAAGAGCTGGAAACTGTTCAGCTACAAAAAGACTTTTCTTGGAGGTTATCTTTTCTTATGCCAAAGATACTCCATTACCGTGGTTCACTGCCAAGCTTGAATGACCTGATCATAAGCACAGTAATTCCTGCAGCAAGCTCCTCTCTTGTCTTCTTTAACATCTTCCAGGTCACACACGCATGCAAAAAGGATATTTGATCCCTGAGGAATCCTCTTCCCACTCTGTCAGTCATCCATTATTTTTCTCCAAGATATGCTATTGAACGATGAGGGGAAGAAGTCCTCTTTCCATTGGTGGGGGGTGGGGGTGAGGTTCTGGAGTTCTTTTAGAAATGGTTGCATTGGAGGTCTAATAACTCCTTTGAAGGACCAAGTCTCTTCATTTTTTGTCATTGTGTTCCCATCTATGCTATTTTCTGCAGTAATTTACTTGTCAGAAAGATCACAGGAAACTAGTAATTTACTTTGTGCACAAAGCATTGTGTGGCTGTGGCTGCATTTTCTCATAGGGCTGTAATCTTTCATTTGTCTAAATGGAATGATGGATGAGCAGATTTCACCACTTGGCATGCCCAGGCTGCTATTTGTGCACTCCTTCTGTGCCTTCATGGCATGGCTCCTCAGGCTGAGACACCTCTAAAAATCGGGGCCGCAGGACCTAAGAGAAAGGCTCTTAAATGAGGATATGCGAGATACGTTAATAATCAACGGAAAACCAGTCCCAAACTTGGAAATAATTACATTGCTCAGGGTATTGTACTCTCATTATATAAGAGCTATGTAAAATACCTTGTTTTACTTATGTAAGAAAGTTGATGAACACTGTGAACATTTCACAGTTGTCCACCATGAGGCAAGACAGAAAATGCATTGCCTGTGCTTGACACCACTCCCTCTCCCAGCCAAAGGAAAACAAGCTACCGTATCTGTTAATTACTGCTGGACTTAGTTCACAAAGATGTTTTACACAGTATACCTTTTAAGCCCAAACTGTGCGCCAAATTGAACACGAACAGGATTAACCTCTTCATAATTTTCCCAGGCTTCATTCCTATCCGCCCATTTCATGTAAATGACAATAACCAAAATGAAAAGTTTAAAACTTACTAAGAAATTTTCACTTGAGATAATTATAGAATTCTTGCAGGGTTTTAGAACCCTCTTTATTATCAGATTTAGTCTGGAGATTTTATTTCAATTTTGTCAAGGCAATTTACAGTCTGAGTCCATGGTCCAGGATCTCTTTTGTCAGGGATGGGAGGAAATGTTAAAGTCCAGGCGGTTTCCCATATGCAAATGTCAAGCCCCCAGGGTCACCCCTGTCAAGGAACGCGAGCAAAAGGTGAAGTCTTTAATTTGACAAAGAGTGTCTACAAAAACCTAGAGCAAAGATCATATTTAATGTTGAAATATTGAAAGCTTTCCCGCGGGAGCTGTGAGAAGTAGAATTTTTGTCAAGCACAACTCATCCACTCCCTTCGCAATAACCACACACTTCTTTTCCAGGAGGCAAATTCAACAAAGATATATGGAGCATCTACTCCATGCTTAAACTTTAAAGGTACAAAGATAAGTAAGACATGGGTCTTGCCCTGGGAGAGCTGGATGTTATTGTATAAGGCGGGTAGAAAAAAAATTGACTAATAACTTGTGCTAAGTGTGTCTGACCAATGCAAAAGTTCTCACAAAGTACCGTGAGGCCAAAACCTCTCAAAGTATGCATTACACGTACTTGAGTTTGTGTGTATGCATATATACATATGTGTGTGTAACATATATATATGTATATACATATATATTATATATATAAATGTTTCTGTAAAGAGTTTGCAAAATACTGTGTCTAGTGCCCAGGGTTTCTGAGTAGTGTTCATTCATTCATTCATTCATTCATTCATTCATTTCAAATATTTACTGGGCTTTACTCTATGCCAGGCATTATGCTAGGTCCTGGGACTTCTAAGATCATTTTGAATCAGCTCCTTTTGTCAAGGAGCTGAGCGCTGGATATTAGAAAGTTTGAAAGGCCTTGGATGAGATGTAGAAATTCAAACATTATTCTGCAAGCCAAGGGGAGCCATGGAGATTTGGTTGCTTTTGTTTTGTGACAGGGTAATAAATGCTATAAGATTTTTGTAAAGAGGAAAGATGCTGTAAGGGAGAAGCAACTGTCTGTCTAGATGATAGGGGCTTGAACGATGGTAGACAAATTAGATTTAGAGGGAAGACATTTTTTTAAGTAAAATAGAAAGGAAATAGGGCACAGCTGAAGACTTCTAAACAACAACTAAGAAAAATTGACACTGGCTATGTAAGAAGAAAAGATTTTTTTTGGAAGGATTTTATCAGATGAGTCTGGATCATCATTGTGAAGCTTGAGTATCAGATTCAGAAAATGTGCAGCAAAGGTACCTCTGGTCCAAGAGTAGGGAGGACCTCCTCCATTTTTAGAAGGAAAAATATATCCCAAATGCAGTGGTACTACTGTTGTTACTTGGTATGATGTCCTCTAAACCTATTACCCTGAGTCTGCATTCTGGTTGCAACCGCATTAAACTTACTAGGATGAAGAATTCTTGGTGCCAAGCCTGAGGGTACAGGGAGACAGGAGGGGAATATGGGCCAATAGTTCTGGTGAGCTTTTCCCAGCTCCAAGGGGAGCTTTGGACATTGAATGGCCTCCTGATGACAGCTGTTCGTTCCAGGGATATGAAGTCTTTATTATCAGGACTTCAAGCGTTCTAGATTCATTGACAGAGCTAATGATGGTGCCATAACTGTCACCGGGACACCAAACCAAAAGGAATGCAACTGTGAGCCAGGGTCAGATTCAGTCTGTGACACCCTCGAGATAGCTGAGTAAATGTCCAGAACTTGGATTCTGTGGTCTGGCTAGCAGGACAGAGGTCAAAACCGAAGATAAAGACCTGTGTGTTTTCACTCTCTGGAAGTCCTAACCTCCCTCTACTGCTACAGTATGTCTGTCCAGAACCCAGAACCTCTTGGAAGAAGTCTTCTCATCCCTTTTGGGCCCCCATTATCTCATCCTCCTTTTGTATCCCTGTATTTCATTCCATTCCCTGGTCTTTCAAAATGGTATTTTGTCCCAGTGGGGAGGAATTTAATCTTCAATTGCCCAAACTCAACACCAGTAATTCAGAGGAAAGAATATGCCAAGAATGTCCCTGGATACACCTTACACTCAACACCTTTTCTTTTTACAAAATTAATCACTTTTTGGTGTGCTTACCAGCGATACTACACATACTGAAGAGATCAGTGGCCACAAGGCAAGTCTTCTTAAGTTCAAGATCTCCCAGCTATTGAAGGCATGTCAGTTGGCAGACCCGGGAGACAGAGGAGGCATGCATGTCTGCAATCTGATGCAAAGTTCTCCCGTGAGGCCACAGCATGTGTCTGGCTCCCACAAGGCCTGGGATTCTGTGGTTTCTGCCACCCCACCCAGCAGTCCATTGGCACTTCTGTGCAGAGATTTTCAGACTGGGATTCTAGAGCAACAAAGGAGAGAGGGGAAGGGGTTGGAGGAGGAGGAGGGCAGAACTGGGGTGGCCCTGGGTGCTTTTCCTCTGTTTAACCAGAACATCTCTGATTTCATCTCTTTTGTAACTTATACTTTCATATAAAATTTCCTTTGAAATCAGACAGAGTCTGATGCTAAAAATAAGTTTCCAAACCCTTGCTTTCAACTGGCAGTTTTCAAAACTTTTTTGGTTTCAGGAAACCTTTACACTTTTAAGAACTATTGAGGACCTTGAAGGGCATTTATGTATAAGGATTTTATCTACTAATATTCACCATATTTGACATTAACTGAATATTTTAAATTATTTATTATCTTTTAAAAAATAACAATAAAAATCCATTACATGATAACATAAATATCATATTTTTTTAAAAAATAACTATATTCTCCAAAACAAAAATAATGAGTGAGAAGAGAGGCAGCATTTTACGGTTTTGCAAATATCTTTAATGTCTGGCTTAGTAGAAGACAGATGGATTCTCATCTCTGCGTCTGCACTAAATCTGTTACGATATGTTGCTTGGTTGAAGTATATATTTAAAAAAAAGCAGATCTCATAGAGATCTATAGCTGGCGGAAGGAGGAATATTTTAATAGTCTTTCTAGATAATTGTGGCTATTTCTCTTTGACACTACAACAAAACTCGACAATTAATAATTTCGTAAGTGTTAATTGTAATAGCGAATCAAAACTCATATTAATACACATCTTTAACTCTACAACATTAAAATATATCTTGCACTTTGCATGGTTCTTTGGCCCATGCATAAGTTCATAACACTCCACGTTTGTCATCTGAAAAATATGGGCTCACTGAATTATGTTTTCAAATGGATAAGGCTCATTTTACGATCTCAAAAAATTATATTTGATAATATGACCACCAGTCTCACCCGAAAAATCTCTAATCACTGGGAAGCTATCAAAATGGCAATGGTGGATACAAGTTTTCAAAATTCTAATTTTTTTTCTGAGACCATTAATTTTATTAACAAATCAGCTATTTTCTTTGAAGTAATAGGCTCACTTTCTTTCCAAAAAATATTGCCAAATAACCTGTTTCTGAATAACCACAGGTATTCTGAATAACCATAGTTTGCCTATCAGTTGTTCTTTCAAGATTAAAAGTATTTCATGGAAAAAGTATCTAGTTCAGCTTGCCTCTAAAACAATCACACAAGTGCTTTCCCTCAGGACAAGTATCATACTTCTGTATGCAGCTTTCTGGGGCGCCTGGGTGGCTCAGTTGGTTAAGCGACTGCCTTCTGCTAGGGTCATGATCCCGGAATCTCGGGATCAAGTCCCACATCCGGCTCCCCTGCTTGGCGGGAAGCCTGCTTCCCCCTCTCACTCCCTGTGCTTGTATTCCCTCTCTGGCTGTGTTTCTTTTTGTCAAATAAATAAACTCTTAAAAAAAAAAAAAAGAAAAGAAAGGCTTTCTGAGTACACACCATTTCATCATAAAGAATACTAAAAAGGCATGTACTCAAAGATAGAGAGTTCATAAAATGAGCCCATGTTTTATTCCTCAAAGATATTCATAAGTAAAACTGGCTTATTACGATTACTACGAGTGTTCCACATTGACGTCTATAATTACTACTGATTTGGGGACATGGCCTTGATTCCAAATAAGGCATCCACAGTCTTACTTTTAGCATCAGTGAAAATGTTATTAGAGTGAAAAAGGTAAATACCATTTTAGTATTATTATGAAAATACACACATGCATTTTTGCATACATTACACACTTGTACATATACCATGTGGGCGCGCGCACATGCGTACACACGCGCACACTGCTTTGGCATATTGGTACCACTGGTTTGTGTTTAATTGGTGTTATTTAGATACACATGAAAAGCAAAGAACTGACAATTCCATTTCTACTTGGTAAAAAGCTTTGCTTTCTTTGGCTTCTGGTACTATGGTGGTGAAGTCCGTTTCTCCACTAAATGCATTCCTGGCTGTATGCACACGTGACTTGCCGTTTGGGACGTGTTCTTGGTGAGCTTCTAGGGCGCCGGTGCAGAAGATAATGCTGAAGGGTACTTTCACTGAAGTGGGCTCGGCAGCATCTCCTTGGCCAGGATGTGGCCTTGGAGAATCACTGGTCAGGGCTGCTGCCCACCTGCACTGCCTTACAGGGCGGCCTGATAGTCCACGGAGACTTGGCTACTTCCTCTTTGGAACATAACTGATTCCATTCGTTTCTGACCCCCAGTGAGATTATTCTTAAATTTCCTGATAGGTGTTAAGTAAAGGAATTAGTTCACTTAACTGGTTTATTGATTGAATTGAGTAATTGATTTGGTGGTTTGGAGTAAATTCACTTCATACTCTGTAAAGTAAAAGACTGCGCAGTTCATATAAAACTGAATATGGGAAAATAGCTTAGAATTTACCAGAGATGAAATATCTTTGTGAAAAATATGAGGATTTCAGCAAGCAGTAATCTTTGGCTGCCTCAAACTTTACCTATCTCTGGTTCCTAGTGGGCTTCTCTAGGCATCACCACTAATCTTTTGTCAGGAAAGCCCCCGGGTTGTGTGAAATCATTTCTCATTGGTGTACTCCACTGACAACACCATCCATCACTGTTAGGTGGGAGGTAGAGAACTGAGATCTTGAACTGTGAAGAAATGAACAATTAAAACCAATGGGTGCTTTTCCCTAGCCCACAACACAAACTAAAAACTACTTTTAAGATCAAATAAGCCCTACTCTAATTTTGGGGGGCACAATTGTAGACAGAAAAATTGCAAAATTATTTCCATTGTGCTGTGGTAGTTTATTTTTTTTTTAAATTAAAGTTTGTATTTAAATTCCAGTTAGCATACAGTGTAATAATGGTTTCAGGTGTACAATTCAGTGATTCGACAGTTATATTCAACACTGGGGGCTCATAACATGTGCACTCCTTAATCCCCATCACATATCTCTTTTTTCCCCTTGGTGCTTGTTTGTTTTGTTTCTTGAATTTCAGAGATGGACCCACAACTTTATGGTCAATTAATCTTTGACAAAGCAGGAAAGAATATCCAATGGGAAAAAAGACAGTTTCTTCAGCAAATGGTGCTGGGAAAACTATAGCCGTATGCAGAAGAATGAAACTGGACTGCTTTCATTACAACGAAAATAAATTCGAAATGGATTAAAGGCCTAAAAGTGAGGCAGGAAACCATTAAAATCCTAGAGGAGAACACAGGCAGTAACCTTTTTGACATTGGCTGTAGCAATTTCTTACGTAGTTTAACTTGGGTTGATTCTCTGTACCTGATTTGAGCTTTGGCTTGGAAAAGTGAGCGCAGATATGACAAGAGCACGCATCCCGAGATATCCAGAACTCATTTCTTAATACTGATCATCAAAGAATATTTAGTTTAAATGTCTGCCTTAAATGTAGTATGTGGAAAGAAATGGCCGAAATCAGACCCCTTTCCCACGGTACTTCCTGAAGATGACCTTGTCAGAGACTTGGTCATTACCCTGACAGCTGTGGTCAAAGAGTAAATTCCACTTGTGCAACTTGAAACCCCGGGTGCTCAGGGATTTAAATTACTTTGAGGCCCTGGGGGCCAGGTTTCCCTTGGCTTGGAGGCAAGCTGCCTGCTTGCATCATAATGTTCAGGTGCCCCCTGCTCACTGAATATGCACAACTTCCATTTGTTCATGCAGATTTGGTAATTGTCTATTTAATCACCTATTTGCATGCACAATTACTCAGTTTGGGCACATCCACACACATTTGCATATGTATATCTTGACTTGGGCTCCTGCAAAATGACTGCACCTGCAAGCTGCAGCCGGACCCATTTAAATGCCCTTAGGGTTCAGCCTTGTCCCAGGAGGAGAAGGGCCGAATGGGTTTGAAGTCCAAATACTGAGCTTTAATTGTATGTGTTACTAAATCAATTTATTTTTTAAGCCTCAAAAAGAAAAAAAAGTTAGAAAGTATATGGATTGCTATCTAATAGAAGGGAAAGCAGTAAGTTAAAAACTTTTATAAGAAAATAAAGGAAGAAGACCTGAATAAAGAGTATTGTAAGAGAAAAAGAGCAATATTGAACTGAATCTTCCTTCCGCTCTGTCTTTGTAATATTTTTACCTTTGATGTTTAAAAGAACAAAATTTTTGAAACTCCAGGCCAGAAAGCTGAAACAGAAGGAGTGGTCATCTTGGATGGAAAATGAAGCATGCTTCTTTAATAACTCTTAACTGTCAGCACAGAACATGCCCAGGCAAGCATGGGGGAAGTCCACACGTGCAGAGAATGGAGGGGAGCATAGCTTTTGCGCTATTATGCATAGAACTTCTTGGCCACTCTGAAAATGCAGTTTCTCCGTTTTTGTCTGAATGTCATCCGGATGATTGTTTACAATTCAGATTATTAAGCCATCCCAGAGACTGATTCAATAGATGTGGGCCTGTGCCCCAGAATCTGCATTTTACCCAATATTCCAGGGGATTCTAATGCATGTAAGTTTGGACCACATTCTTTGAAACCCTGATTACTGTGGCTTTCAAGGAAAGTGGTGTGCATGTGTGTGTGTGTGTGTGTGTGTGTGTGTGTGTGTGTGTGTGTGCATTTTTCCTCCCAAAGCACTCAAGCACTGCTTGATTTTAAGAAATCAGCTCCCTGGCCGCTGGGTAACAAATGGACACTGCAGGGTTGAGGTCTATAAGAACAGCCAGGTTTGGCTCAGTAATGGTAGTAATGAAGGGAGATCATACTAAACCCTACCTTCACATGTATTCAACCTGCTTTTCTTAGAAACCCAGGCAACAGAGAAGCCTTAGGTCAGCCCCAGCAAAGACCAGTTCTCCTTGGAACAAGTCCCAGCCACAAAGTCAGGCTAAAAGTGAGATGCAGATGTTCACATCCTGATGGCTTATTTGTTGATGTTGTTATAAATATATTCATTAATTTTTCCAGTGTTTCTCTAATTACAATTTTTTTAACAAGTCAAGAGTATTTTAATTCTGTCATTACCACCTGATAGTTTTCTTTTTTTTTTTTTTTTTTTTTTTTTAACATAAGGGTGGCTTCTTTTTTTTTAAAAGGTTTTATTTATTTGACAGGGAGAAACACAGCAAGAGAGGGAACACAAGCAGGGGGAGTGAGAGAGGGAGAAGCAGGCTTCCCGCCGAGCAGGGAGCCTAATGTGGGACTCGATCCCCGGGTCTCCGGGATCATGACCTGAGCCGAAGGCAGTCGCTTAACCAACTGAGCCACCCAGGTGTCCCTCACCTGATAGTTTTCTTCAACATTTTCCAACATCATTCAAATCCTTTCCACATGGCTTTGTTTGTATAATATTCTATCTTATGAAAGTGCTGTAATTTACTTTATTATTTGCTACTTTCAATTTTAAACATACTGGTCATTTCCACTTTTTAAAAAACATAAATAACACTACAATGCACATTTCTGTACACATTTAAACACTTTATTTTAAAATACTTCTTTAAGGAGCATCTGGGTGGCTTAGTCAGTGACGTGACTGCCTTCGGCTCAGGTCCTGATCCCAGGGTGCTGGGATAGAGCCCCACATCAGGCTGGCTCCTGGCTTGACAGGCAGTTTGCTTCTCCTTCGCTTTGCTCTTTGCTTAGCTTGTGCCTAATCTTGCTCTCTCTCTCTTTTGTTCACACTCTTTCTCTTAAATAAATCAAATCTTTAAAAAAGTAAAATATTTCTTTGATTTCTTTACAGACGGTAAAAGAAAGAATTTGATACAGAGCGTAAATTATTAATGGTTTTGATCATAGGAGCAGCTATATAATAAAGAAGTGTTTAGTGAATTTTGTTTCCAGGAAGAGTTTATTTTATTTTGATTCATTTTTTGAAAGTGATACATTTTAAAAGGTCCTGATGTAACAACCAGGAAACATCATTTTCCAAAATTTCTTTAATGGGAAGAATTGCAAAAGAGAAGGACCGCTGGATGTTGATTGTGTTTGAGGAGGCTTCCAGATAAATTAATTGAGTTAGTTTCTAGAAAGGGGATAGAAACAACTTAAACCTGATTATCTCATTTAATGCTTACAAAATCTAATTATCTTATTTAATGCTCACAACCTACAAGATGGGTAGTGCTTTCCCCATGTAGCAAATGAGGAAACTAAGGCTTAAGAGGTTAAGGCAGATGCCCAAAGTCACAGAACCAAGCTGAAAGATGCAGGATTTGAACTCTGGGCTTTCTCACCTGATTCTGAACACTGTCCTTGCTTCTTTCAAGCAGGCTGGGAAATTGACGTCTTCATCCATCCTCTCTCCTGTGAATGTTCTCCCAGAGGAAGGGCTGACCATTAGTTCCTCTTTCTACCACTGACCTTGAAAGCCATCTATCTCTTCCAGTAATTACTTGGATGAAAATGGTGAACCCAGCTGCTTCCCTGGTGATTTTTTAGCTCAGCCTCATAAAAGCTGCCTTTGTAGAAGCTGCTGCTTGTCTCTTTCTTTTACTTGATAATTCCCAAGGGCAAGATTACCTACTACCAGCTGCTCCTCTCTACATGCAAAGGGATTGAGGAAAATCAAATGCTGATTAAATCTACACATTGTCTTTTCCATTCCCCTCCAGTGAACACCAAGAAAAATCACTGGTGTCATAAGACATTGGCTTCAAACATTCTGGGAAACCCCAACAGGATTATTAAACTGACAAAAACAAGAAACAACAGAATAGTTCCTTTTAATCTACATGGAGACTGTGTCCAATATTTCTCCGCATTCTTCTTCCACCCGGGAGCTTTTTATTTAAAATTTAGCAGTCATAGATGTACTCATGAGAGATGAGGGACAGTTCAGAATCAGGCTGTCTGTTAGAAACACTTAACTCTGAAATTCTGCCCCTCCCAGGCTATCAGGAGAGTTTTTAGGATCTCCTGTTTATTGTATACAAATGGAAAATTCTCTGCCTAGGTACACCTTTTACTAATTAATTGTTGGCAATAGCCACCTATTACAAATGCCATACAAGTAGACCTTGTTTTGCAGTTGTTTTGAAACATAATGTCTTCTCACTCATTCTAAAGAATCACAGGAGAGCATTTTAAAGAGAATGCTTAACTTTCCCTAAGAGGTGCTTCTGCTGAGAATCAATCTCTCTATTATAATAAGATGTTAAAATGGGGCTCTTTGAGACTAAATGTCTACAGACATGATCATGTGAAAACTATTGTATGTCAAATATACAGAGCCCCACATGCAGAATTTTTAAAGGATATTGTGGAAGATCAATTCTCTGGCTCTTCAGTCCTTGGAGGATCAAGAATACATAAATAAGAATCAAGGGGGAAAAAAAGGAATCAGAAATAAGAGAGAAATGGTGGAACCACTTTGGAAAACAATTTGGCAGTTTCCTTGTAAGTTAAATATAAATTTGCCATATGTCCCACCAATTCCACTCTTAGAAATCTACCAAGAAAAATGAAAGCACATGTCAAAGAAAGCCCTGCGCACACATGTCGATAGTAGCATTATTCATGACAGCCAAACATGAAAACAAGCAAAATGACCCAGGAAGCGGATAAATGGACTGTGGTATATCTGTATAATAGAATACTATTTGTCAATAAAAGAAGGAATACCGAAACATGCTATGACTTGGATGAACCTCAAAAATATTACACTAAGTGAAGGAGCAGAAGACCACATATTGTATCATTTCATAGGTATGAAATGTCCACAAAAGGCAAATGTATAGAGACAGAAAGTAGATGAGTGGTTGCCTAGACGTAAGTATAAGAACAGGTAGGATCGCCTTGGGGTGATGAAAATGCATCATTTTAACAGCTTGTTATAATATAGAGATTGATTCTCAGGACGTACACCCCTTGGTACCTGTGCTCCTTAAAACTTTGATGGTATGTATATTAAACCTAAATAAAGTTGCTTTCAAAAATAGAGAAAGTAGAAGATATGTTTAGTAGACCTGAACTGTCCAGGAGGATAATCATTAGCCACAGGTGGCTGATCTGAAGTGAGATGTGCTGAAATTGTAAAATAAATGCTAGATTTCAAAAAGTTAGTATGGGCGGGAGATGATAAATTATATCATCAATAATTTTCATATATTGGTTACATGTTGAAATGATGAAATTTTGGATATACAGAGTTAAATAAAATATATTATTACCATTATTTTAATCTGGTTTTCTTTGGTTTTGTTATCTATGCTATTTTATTTTAAAATATTTAATCTATTTATTTATCAGAGAGATGAGAGCAGAAGTAAGGGTGTGGCAGGTAGAGGGAGATGCAGGCTGCCTGCAGGGAGCCAGATGCAGGGCTCAATCCCAGGACCCTGGTACATGACCTGAGCAGAAGGCAGATGCTTAACTGACTGAGCCATCCAGGGGTCCCTTTTCTTTCTTCTTTTCCCCTCCCCTCCCCTCCCCTCCCCTTCCTTTCCTTTCCCTTCCCTGCCCTGCCCTTTACTTTATGTGTGGCAACTACAAAATTAAAATGATCTGTGTGGTTCTAGTTGCATTTCTGTCAAACACTGCTGCTGTAAAGAGCTGTCACCCTCTCCCTTCTGTCCCCTGGGAGGAGAATAGAGACTGCTACAGTCTCATCCCAAACCTAGTGAGGAGTTTCTTCAAGTAGAACTTTCAGATAGTTGATTGGCGTTCACGGTACTCAAGAGGGTGGGGGCTGCTTCCGCCCCTCCCCGCAAGGCTACAGCGTCTGGATGAAAGCAGCAGGATCATCAGATCTGTATTCTGATCAGCCAGGGCTTCTCAGGAGCAACAAGGGTCCAAGTGTGTCTGACCCAGATGTGGGTCACAGGAGAGGAGAAACCAGTGTGGAGCCGGCAAGAGCCAAGTCCCAGCAAGGAGGACCAGTGGCAAAGCGAAAACTGAGGGCCAGTAGGAAGAAGCTAGCTGAAGGGAAATGCTCATTGCCCATATCTTGAAAACTGAAAGACAAGTAAGAAGGAGCTAGGTTCTAATTCTAACCCAAATTCTGTGTAGTCAGCATACTGATTACACAAAATAAACCTCTCTTCAAAAATAAGGCTGCTTCAGCGCAGAATTCCAGGAGTTTCCATTCTCATCAGAGCCTAGGTGAGGTGGCCAGGCGGCAAGGAGGCCAGAGAACCTCACAGGTAAGACAGAATCTTCTTTAAGCACATGCCTTCCCCCTGGAGCTATGAGCCAGCTCCCAGAGGCACCAGCTCAAATGAAAATTTTCTCATCCCTGTGCTACCGGTTCTCTGGCCTGTAGAGGGGTCAGAGACTGGTTAGCAAAAAATGGAGTGGGGTGAAAGGGAGGTGGAAGGAAACAGAGGCTGGGAGAGAAGTAGATCCTGGGCTGCTTCTATTTTCTTTTCTCATCTCAGACTTTTAGCTTATAACTGACCTGGGGAAAAGACCTGACAGTGAATGGATCTCTGGCCATTGATCAGTACTATGAGACTAGAGTCTAATTTAACAACTCATTTATGATTGTGATTTACGTAAAAGCCAGGAAGAAAAGTCAGGGGCCTGCCTAAGTTTTCATCTAAGGGTAATAAAATGTAAATAAATTCCAAGCGACCATGACAGCAGAGCTGACTTCTGATTATACATCAAGTTGTGCTTGTTCAAAGTGATGATTACCCTGTAATAACCAGTCTTGTCACAGGCAAGGCTGTCCCAGAGCAGAATTCCTGTGAAGGACGTCTCCCGGAATTTACTGGATAGAATCCATGCGCCCTGCCTCAAAACCCCGCTCAGAACTCAGTCCATGAGGGCAGGTGTGGTTGGGAGTTAGGCCAACCTGGCCGAAATTTCTTTAAATGTTGAGAAAATTTGAAAAGTTTTCGGGTTTAAGTTTCAGTCTCAGGCTAACCCCATTTCCCAACCATGTTATCCTACAAGGGGGTAAAGGGTCAAACTCAGCACATTTGAAAATGATTCTCTTGCGGGAAATAGGATTCCTTGTTCAAAGGCCTGCAGGGCTTAGGGTGACTTCTAAAACCAACAATGCTATCACTACGATCAATAATGCTATCAGGGCCCCATTGATTGTTACTAAGTGAGAATCGGAGACCAGGAAAATGAAATGTACCCTACACACATATGAAATCCCATGCCCTTTGTACTACAGCTCTGTGTTCCTAACAGACACTGCTTAAGTGAAATTGGATACAAAGTGTTGGGCACATAAGACTAAGCAAATTAGCCCTGAGCACTATCTAATATTTATCATGAGTCTAGGTATTCTGAAAACATATATTTTTGGGACTTTTTAACACTGTGTAGTAAGTTATTACACAGCAAAATCATACTTAATACTTCTGAATATTCTTTTAAGTATAACATTCATATGAAAATATGATAATAGGTAATAGACTGTATTATTAAATGTACCTCAAAAATAAAGATTTCTAGCTCCTTACCTAACTTTAGTTTTTCATGCCTCTGTTCCTCTTAATTGGTGGCTCAGCTCTGTTTCTTACCTTGAGAATTGCATCTGATTTTCCTTTTGAGTGCTGACCAAGCTTACCTTGTTCACATGTAATGCCTGAGTGATCTTATCAAGATGATAATAATCTCTAGATGACAACACAGTGGTCATGGCTCAGATGGCAAGTTTATGTTTTAACATTCTAATCACTCAAAGAAGCAGCAAATGAGATGTAACACACAGAATGCGAACGAAAGAACTACAGCGAGCCTCCCAGAGCGGCGGGCTCAGCCAACCATCTTCTGGATCCCTTTTCCCGTGCAGTTGGCCAACGGCAGGAGTCAAGTTCTGTTGACGACTCTATCCCCCATCAGGGCCTTGGCATGTGTCCTTTTCTCTTCCTGGAATGATTTTCCTTCCCTTGTCTACACATGGCCACAGTCTTTTGATCCTTCAAATCTCAACCCACATGCCATCTTAGAGGTGTCCTTAACTCCACAGTCAGGTTCTTCTATTGCATTCTGTCTCTGTCCTTTTATTTTCTCCTTCTTAGCACTAACCACATTCTAAAACTGTTGTATTCACTACTTTACTCCCTTCCCACTCTGACATACGCTCTATGAAGGCAGGGACACCTCTCTCTCTTTTTTTGTTAAAGATATTTATTTATTTATTTATTTATTTGTTTGTTTGTTTGTTTATTTATTTATTTGCCAGAAAGAGATATCTCAGGTAGGCAGAGAGGGAGGCAGAGAGAGAGGAGGAAGCAGGCTCCCTGCTGAGCAGAGAGCCCGATGCTGGACTTGATCCCAGGACCCTGAGATCATGACCTGAGCCAAAGGCAGAGGCTTTAACGCACTGAGCCACCCAGGCGCCCGGGACACCTGTCTCTTATTGACAGTCATATCATTGGAGCTGAACTCAGTTCCCGATATAGGAACTTACAGTTCAATAAACACTATTTGAATGAATAAATGGACAAATGAAAAACATCTTGGCATCCTGATGGTAAGAATTTAGGTTTCTTTGGCCAGATATTTAAGAGACAGTATCATACAGTAATTAAGGGCATGAGTCCTGTGGCTGCGGTTTTGCTGGTCCCTAGCTGTGTGGGCTTGGGTACTTTTCCCTTTGAGCCTTGGCTTCCTCATTTGGAACATAGTAACCAGCTCACTGAGTTGCTGGGATAATAGATGAGCCATCATCCATGACACTTAGCAAGATTCTGCCCTCTAGCTGTTAATCAGTAAGTGCTATCCACTTTTACTTAAGATCTTTAGAGAAGGACATTCCAAAATCATTCCAGTTAAAATAATGATATATAAATCCTCTTCTTCTTCTTCTTCTTTTTTTAAAAATTTTATTTATTTGACAGAGAGAAACACAGCCAGAGAGGGAACACAAGCAGGGGGAGTGAGAGAGGGAGAAGCAGGCTTCCCGCTGAACAGGGAGCCCGATGTGGGACCCGATCCCGGGTGTTCGGGATCATGACGTGAGCCGAAGGCAGTCGCTCAACCAACTGAGCCACCCAGGCGCCCCTATAAATCCTCTTTGTTTGGAACACTCCACCCCTGCCATCCATACACATCTATTCTTTAACCTTAGCTCAAGTATTCACTCTTCCAGCAAACCTTTCCTGAATGCCCCATCTTGCATCAGTGCTCCTGATGAGCATTTCATGGCACCTACAGATTTCCAGGTCTGCAATCACACAGATTGTATCTCCAAAGTGCTCTGTCCTGGGGGTGTGCCCCCTACTACACACCTGGGGTAGGAAGGAAGTATTACAAAGTTATTTTGGTGAAAAAAAACAAACCAAGAGAGAAAAGAAATGAAGCTTAACTCCTGTTCAATACAGATTTGATTTTGGTATCTCCCCTTATTGCCTCCCCTGACAGTGAGGTGTCACTGGTGCTGTCCACAGAGCTCTGACAGGGAGCAGGCTGCACGGCATTGCAGGAATATTAGCTCACCCTTGCCCAGCTGGTCTCCTGCTGGTCCATGTGGTCTGGGGGAACGGACATCTGCATGACATTTTCTGGGTTAAAGCCACCCTCACCAAAGGACAAGTGGCTTCAAAGCCTCTTAAATAGAAAACACAGATTAAATTAAATGTTAATAAGGGAAGCATAAATGAATAATAAGAAGATGGCAGAACTAACACTTTACCACTATATAGTCATGAATTCAGATCTGTCAGGATTTGGGGCTAAATGAAAAGTGAAATTTTCAAGAAGACTATTTGAAATATAGATTTATACTTGTTACAATTAACAAAGAACCACAAACATAGGTAAATTTTGTACCTTGAGTGAAATTATTATATAGCATATAATATAGCATATAATATAGCATATAATATACACTGTAATTATATATCCTTGCCCTCGTGCAAGGATCATACTGTATACATATATACATACACACACGCATATATATATGATAATAGTATATGTAGTCCTGATACGAATATTTAACTAGCAGAGATATGCAATCAAATAAATATGTGTGAAGACCACTGATCCAATTAGTGGTTTCTCTCTGGCTCTCATTCACCATTGTACTATGCTGTATGTTCCCACAGTGTGACTTGTATTCTAATAATCCTACATGTCTGTTGGAGATCAGATTTTCTTCAGATATTTCAACAGAACATGACTCAACATGACTGAATGTAGAGGCAGATATAAGAGTACAGCTATCTTCTATTAAGTAGATTATTAAGAAATCTGCAAGAAAATAAAATAATAGCTTTCTTTTCACTATTTTTGGTTTATAAAATATAGTGCCTTTCATAAACACATGTTATTTGGGGCATCTGGGTGGCTCAGTCATTAAGCATCTGACTTCGGCTCAGGTTATAATCCCAGAGTCCCGGGATCAAGCCCTGCATTGGGTTCCCTGCTCAGAGGGAAGCCTGCTTCTCCCTCTCTCACTCCCCCTTCTTGTGTTCCCTTTCTAGCTGAATTTCTCTCTATCAAAAAATAAATAAAATCTTTAAAAAAACCCATGTTATTTATGTTAAAACATAACAGTTTATAATTGTTATTTTAAAATTACTTAACAAATAAATGTTTAAACAAGCAAGCAAAGGGCTTTTGGTGTCCTCAGAAGTTTGTAAGAGTGTGAAAGGCTGTTTAAATCAAGAAGTTTGAGGGGTGCGTGGGTGGCTCAGTCAGTTAAGCGACTTCCTTTGGCTCAGGTCATGATCCCGGGCTCCTGGGATCCAGTCCCTCATTGGGATCCTTGCTCAGTGGGGAGCCTGCTTCTCCCTCTCCTCCCCTCCCCCCAATTCGTGTGCATGCTCTCTCTTTCCCTCTCTCTGTCTTGCTTGCTCTATCTCAAATAAATAAATTTTTTAAAAAGAAAAGTTTAAGTTGCTGCCCTCGTGCAAGAATCATACTGTATTTGTCTGTTCTCACTTCAGAACTTCCCACAAAGCCTGGCATACCATAGGCTTCTATTAAAATTTTTGAGGGAAAACTTTTTTTGAGTGAATAATTGAATGACTGAAATTTTTAAAAATTGGACCTGTTATTTGGTGAGTTCATCACCTTTCCTCCGTAGAGCTAGCATCTCTCTGCTTACATCCCACTGATGGCTGGTGTAATCACATTTCTTGTGGGCATGAACAGGGTCTCCATATTCTCGATGTCTAGCTCAGATCAGTATGTGAAGTAAATAGGCACTTCCAAATGTTTATTATCTAAAGGTTAAAGGCAATTACTGACAACTCCAGTATCTGGACTCTAATTGTAGACTCTAGATTGACTGCACAGTGAAAATCACCATTTATGAAGAGATCTATGTAACTTTCAACTTTTGCTTATATTTCAACTCTTTGAAGAGGCCAGAAACCTTGGACACTGGACACCAGTGGAATAATAAGGTGATAAAATGAAAAATATTCCTAAAAGTGTGACCCATCATCTGCAACAAAGCTACCTGGTGTGCTTGTTAAAAACACAAGGTGCTTGATGCACTGCTGACGTATCAGTTTGGAGTGGAGACCAGGGATCTGCCTTGTCGTACACTTCCAGGGCAGAGTTACCAGGTAAAATACACAGTGCTCCAGTTAAGTTTGAGTTTCACATAATCCAGTTGGGACACATGATAAAAAATTATATTTGGCATATCTGAGATTCAAATTCAACAGAATTTGTATTTTTTGTTGTTGCTGTTTGTACAGCCACTCTACCCTAGGGGGAATCTTTTTATATAATGGTCTACGAATCACCGGATTTTGAACTTCTTGTGGGAATTTGGTGAGTGAATTAGGAGCAGTTCATTTGTCAATAAATTTGGAGCAGTGTTTCTGAGCCATTGGGAACACCTTTCAAAATTGTGGGGCCCCAAGCTCCAGAGATTCGGATTTAATTGATCGATGGTACCCTCAGACACTGGACATTTTTCAAAGCTTTTTTAGGTGATGCAGTATGCAACCAAAGTTGAAACCCAGAACTGGAAACGAGAGGGGAGAGATGGCAGAAATTCATTATGAATGGCAGGAGTTAAGACTGGAACATAAGATTAAGTGGTCAGAGTGCCGGTATGTAAATCACTAAGGTGTCTCGTAAATAAAACCTGGGGTTTGTGGTCAGTGATTCTCAGTTTTTTGTATGTTGTGGGGATGGGAGATGAGGGATTGCATGTCTTGGGGAGGATGGACAAGGGGAAGAGATTGAGGCTGGATATAAGAATCTCCTAGAAATTCTGTCCAAGTACTCATACTTGGCTAATCTAGTCCATCCCTTATCTAAGGAATTCTAAAGCTTTTCTCTCTAACCATCTAATCTCAAGCTAACAGCTGATAGAAGTTGAAATAGAAAGGGAGAGAAGCCATGAAAATGACTTAGGACAACCAAGAAGAGGGCAAAAGAAAATAAGCACATATTTAGGATAAGCAGAATTTGCACATAATAGTAGTAGAAATTACCACATAATTCATTAATATGTAGAAAGTCAGTTTGGTCAACATCTACTCAAATTTGATGGAAATAAATAATATGATAAGTAATTAGAAGAAAGAAATAAGTAAAATAAATAAGCATTAAATACTCTTTGCCAATAAAACTTTTTTTGGAAAAAACCACACTCAAGTCAATGGTGGGTTATTTGGGATAGATCACCCTGTTCTTTAGTTAATGAAAACTTTAATAAGAACAAGTGCTCTGTCTCTGCCATTTGAGTGGGGACCCTTTCCTGAGGAGACGTTATGAGGCCTCGAAAAAATTAAAAATCTTCTTTCGAGCTATCTGGCCACTCTCAAACCTTTCTAATGCACGGAGTCTTTTCAACAAATTTCTTTGAGTAAAAAATCTGATCTCTTGGGTGCCTGGGTGGCTCAGTGGGTTAAAGCCTCTGCCTTCATCTCAGGTCATGATCTCAGGGTCCTGTGATCGAGGCCCGCATCGGGCTCTTTGCTCAGCAAGGAGCTTGCTTCCTCCTCTCTCTCTGCCTGCCTCTCTGCCTGCTTGCAATCTCTCTCTCTCTCAAATAAATAAATAAAATCTTTAAAAAAAAATCTGATCTCTCACATGAAAGAATTTTCTAATTAATTTTTACTTTATTGCATTTGCTTTATATCACATCAAGGGCTGAGTGGTTAAGGTTGGACTGATTATGTAGGGACTGGACCTAGAAGGATTTTAGAAGCAAGAGGTAGACTTGCAATGACTTTCATGACTGCCAGAGGCCAGCTGATGGAAAAGGTTCACTCAGGTAAATGCCTATGAGGCCATTGGAGAACACCACCCCCATCAACACATGGCAGCCCCCATGGAGCTCCAGCTAGTCATTGTTACCATGACAGTAATACATTTTAAAATATTTTAGCAAAAGCTGATTGTCAGCTTTAAAGGTGTCTTTAAAAATCACCTGAGGACCTTTAAAAGTATATTGATTTTCTAGCCTTCCCTAAGCCATTGGACCAGAAACCTCTGGGGGTAGTGTTCTGGCGTTGGAATTTTTTTTTTTAAGCTCTCTGTGTGGTTCTGTCCAGCTAGGATGAAGAACTGGTATCCTAGACAATGTGAGATGTTGTGTGGGATAAGATTAAACTATGACCCTAGCAGGCATTACGATCAGAAGGCAATTCACGCTGCAGGGATAATCAACCAATATTATATCAAAGAGACCATGCTCCAGAAGTGACTATGGCAAGTGCTTCTGTCAAATCACCATCAGAAAGTTAGTTAATAAACATCTGGAGTGTCAGAGTCTTTTTTAATCAGTGAATTAGTGATTCTCAGAAAGGACTTTAGAAATGGGCTCTTGTGATGGAATTACAGTACAGTTTAGACTGCTCCCTAAACTTGTACAAACACTGAATAAGAATCTAGTAACATTTGTCAGGATGGTGCCGAAAGGGCTATACATCCAGCCCTTTGGACCCTATACAGATCCAGCTCTGGGTCAGAGCACTGAGAGCTATCCTATTTGGACATGAATGCACTATAATCCTACTTCTAGCATCGTGTTGCATCATTTGTGTCAGGTCAGAGCACCTAAAGGGACCAAGAGCTTGGTAGAGCTTCATCAGTCTCACAGAACAAACAACTTGCTAGCAAAAGTTCATTTAATAAATGCTAGAAAAGGGGCAGAAGTTGGTTTGAAACTTACTGAAAACTTGGTGAGGAAGCTAACTCCCACCTCCTTAAAAGTCATAGTGTTTACTGTTCATCTACCAAAAGAACCCAAAGGTTATATACGACCAGACTGACTTGGGTCAGTTTTGTAAGTCACTGAGGAACAACATGACCCAGTGTTGTCAAATTCTCCTAATTACATTTTAAGACAGACAACTATTTTCTTTTTTTTTTTTTTTTTAAGATTTTATTTATTTGACAGTGAGAAACACAGCCAGAGAGGGAACACAAGCAAGGGGAGTGAGAGAGGGAAAGGCAGGTTTCCTGCTGAGCAGGGAGCCCGATGTGGGGCTCGATCCCCGGTCTCCAGGATCATGACCTGAGCTGAAGGCAGTCGCTTAACCAACTGAGCCACCCAGGTGCCCCCAGACAACTATTTTCACAGGCAAATTTTAAACATTGCAACTAAATTTCAGTTTATAAGGAAAAAAAACAAGCAAAACCCCCTTGAGTCGAAGCAACAACTCTGTGGGCCAGACTGGACCTAAAGGCTATGGGGGAGTTTGTGCTCTCTGGTCTCAGCCACTGAGAAGCCATATAGTCATCCTGGGCCCTCAGGAACTTCAGGAGCTGAGAACTCAGGGATCAGTCCAGGCAGGAGGATAAAAACCAGTCTCAATTGCCAAGGTGAGGCAGCGGCAGGAATTCAAAAGGCAAGAGAACAAGAGAGTGTCACAGGTAGAAACCTTGGCAGGAGACTGTTCCTCAGCAGGTGTTACTTCTGCAGGCAGGGGTCTGTTCTCAAAGGCAGAACCGGAAAGAAGCTGCTAAATATGCCATGAGTCCCCATGGAGAAAGCAAGAGGAGCGAGGGTACCAGACAGAAGTTTATTGACTTATTTACTTTATCAATATTAGAGTGAGCATCTGCTATGTACTCAGTCTTGGACGAAGGCTGGAATAAGAGAGAGGGCTGGTATCTAGGAAAAACATTCCTATGTTTTCCTTTTCTCCCCCACACAATACTTTTGGCAAGAAACATGTTTTTTTGTTTGTTTGTTTGTTTGTTTTTCCTCTTACCAGGGAATTCTCTGAAACACCAGCTGGGTATCCTATAATGCAATTCAATTCTGACCCTACCTGGAGTTCACATCAGATCCCACAACTTACCATCCCATAGAACTGCACCCACTCCAGATGTCAATCACCAAGTCCCGATTTGTCACCTGTACTTCTGATCTACTGGCTATAATCATATTTTCATAATCCCTTCCTTGGGTTCAAGAATTTACTAGCATTGCTCATAGAACTCAGGGAAACACTTACTTGTACGACTTTATTATAAAGGATATAATAAAAGGTACAGATGAAGAGCCAAGCAAAGAGATGCATAGGACAATGTCTATGGGGAGGTGTGTGGAGCTGACATGCCCTCACTTGGCCTGCCACTGCCCCAGCGCCTCCATGTGTCCACCAACCTGGAAGCTCTTTGCAGCCTGTGTTTGTGGGATTTTTTATGGAGGCTTCATCACATACGCATGATTAATCGTTAACTCGGTCTCCAGACTTCCTCTTCCTCCAGTAAGTGGGGTGGAAAGTTACAAGGTTCCAATAATGGGTTGGTTTTTTGGGGGACCCACTCCCATCCTGAAGCTATCCAGGAGCCCAACAAGAGTTACATTATTAGAACAAAAGATACACCAATCACTCAGGAATTTCACAGGATTTAGGAGCTCTATGTCAAGATCTGGAGTCACAGGCCAAATACCAGAACAAAGAAGATCCTAGTGTTGTTAACATTTAAGAAATTACAGGGAGCTCTCTGCCAGGAACCAAGGGCAGGCACTTAGCAGTCCTCTACGGAAAAGTCAAGAGAGGTTCTCAGAATGTAAGGTTTGCCAGCGGAATACACTATAGTATCTTTGGGTACAAGCTGGGAAAGGCTCCTGGGAGCCTTAGGTGACTCCTGGCCACCATAGGTAGACGCTTAGCCAATTGAGCCATCCAGGCGCCCCTATTTAACAACCTTTTAAAGAAGAAAAACAAAAGGGGCACCCAGGTGGCTCAGTCGGTTAAGTGTCTGCCTCTGGCTCAGGTCATGATCTCAGGGTCCTGGGGTTGAGCCTCATGTCAGGCTGCCTGCTCAGCGGGGAGTTTGCTTTTCCCTCTCCCTCTGTTCCTCCTGCCTGCTCATGCTCTGTCCATGCCTTTATCTCTCTAATAAATAAAATCCTTAAAAAGAAAAAGAAAAAAAGATTTATTTATTTATTTGAGAGAGAGAGTGGGGGAGGGGCATCTTCAAGCAGACTCCTCGCTAAGTGTGGAGCTCAATGGGGGGCTCAATTTCACAACCCGGAGATCATGACCTGAGCTGAAATCAAGAGTCAGATGCTTAACCGACTGAGCCATCCAGGAGCCCCTCCTTTTTCTTTTTTTAATTGAAAAAGTGCATTAAGAAGGCCAACTACCCAAACAATACTAAAGGTAATGCAATATAACTTTAGTTTTCCTTCTATTCTGAACCGTTTAGCTTGGGAAGGAGAACATTAACTCTTACTCTAACTTTACAGTCCGAGAGAGAGAGCACTGGGTAGCCTGGAGCTCCAAACTTTATCCATAGGTTAGTATTTTCACTGCCTGGTTTTACTGGGCGAGGCAAAAGGTACAAACACTCTGTCTTATTCCTAGACCACATCATCACTGTTGTAGGTGATGTAGCAGGTTCTAGAGGATGTGGAAGCTAGAAGGAAGCCTAGAAGTTATTTCAATCAAGCCTCATTTTACAAACGGGAAAAATCAAAGCCCAGAGAGTTAAACAACTCACATTGGATCCCATAGCAGAGCACTGGCTAGGGTCTGTCTAGACTCCTGCTTCTGCTTATTCCCAACTATCCCACTTGCTTTTGGTGCAGCTAAAAGAAAGTAGTGGATCATGGAAGGTGATATGTATTTTGCTATCATACTAGGAAATCCCTAGTAAAAGTTTAAACTATTAAAAAGCAAAGTTAAACATTTCTTTAAACAAATAAATCAATGCCTTAGGATATAGGGAGCATCTAATATATAAACCACAGTTCAAGATAGACTGAAAAAATAGTTCATTATCAGGATGCTGCCCAAAGTAATTTATCTATTCCCAAGTGTTTAAAACTCAATTTAATTCAAAGGTGTTTTTTAGCATCTTCTATTGGAGAAGAGAAAGAGCCTTACCCCTGACTGTGTTGGGCCACACGTTGAGCTCTGGTGTGCTGGCCCCAGCCACCTTGTGAGGAGAGGACATTATGTTTATAGTGCTGAGTTTACAAGCACCTCTCAAAGTTTATGTCTAGTAAGCAGCAAAAATTGGGGGTCCAACATAGATTTTTAATTCCACATCAGAAATATTTTTCATTATAGCATTTTATTTAAGTTATTTTTTTTTAAAGATTTTATTTATGTATTTGACAGAGAGAAACACAGCTAGGGAGGGAACACAAGCAGGGGGAGCAAGAGAGGGAGAAGCAGGCTTCCCGCCTAGCATGGAGCCCCATGTGGGGCTCGATCCTAGGATAGGGACCTGAGCCGAAGGCAGACATTTAACCAGCTGAGCCACCCAGGCACCCCTCATTATAGCATTTTGAAAATAATTTAAAAACTTATACAAAGGTGCCTGGGTGGCTCAGTCAGTTAAACAACTGACTCTTGATTTTGGATCAGGTCATGATCTCAGGGTCGTGAGATTGAGCCCCAAGTTAGGATCTGTGCTGGGCGTGAAGCCTGCTTAAGATTCTTTCACTCCCTCCCCTCTGCCTCTCCCCCACACCCTCCTAAGTACAAATAATAATAATAATAATAATAATAATAATAATAATAATATAAAAATAAAAAGTCATATAAAGCGGAACATGATAAACACTAAGAGAAGTGACATGGTGCCTTTTTTAGTAAGTTCTGTGAAGTGTAATTGGGGAGTTTAAAAACGTTAACTTTGAAGCCTGAGTTTGAATCTCAGCTGGTTGATTTAACTGGATATATGATCTTTCCCTAATACTCGAAACTCTCCAAGACCCTAGTTAAGGAATGTGTATGCCTAGCTCATAAAGTTGTTTTGAAGGCTAAACTAAATGACATAAAACACATTAAGAATTTCATACTTGCTGACTACATGAATGTTTAAGAAATTGTAGCTAAAAATAATAAAGCAAATATGGGAAGTCCTTGAAGCTCTCTCTCTCTTTTTTTAAAGATTTTATTTATTTATCTGAGAGAGAGTGAAAGAGAGAGATCATGAGAGCAGGGATGGTCACAGGGAGAAGCAGACTCCCCACTGAACAGGGAGCGCACTACGGGGCTCAGTCCTGGACTCCAGGTTCATGACCTGAGCTGAAAGCTGACCGTTAACCAACTGAGCCAGCCAGGTTTCCCAACACTGAATGCCTTTTATAGGAGGTGGCATAATGCTTGGTTTCTGGTGTGGGCTCCTATTCATTGTGGTTTTCTGGACGTATGGAAGGTGCACAGCATCCCCCTCCCACCCCCGCCCAGTAATAAGAAGGCATGGAAAACTTTTCCATTTCCCTCCTAGTCATCACCTCCCACCCCTGCAGCTCCTGCTAGATGTATTGTCAAGATGAAAATGGGTGAGAAATAGCCCAGGGCAGCGTCATAGAGGAGCTGATAAGTTTGTTCTTCCGGTGTTCTCTGAGAGCTTGGCTTCACCATTCCTGGGTCTGTAGTTGGGGCCAAAGACCAAGGGATCAGGCATGTTGCTTTGGACGGTAGCCAAATGACCCCTGGGCTTTGTTGTCACAGACACAGCAACATTTTTTTTTTAAATTTTATTTATTTATTTGACAGAGAGAGATCACAAGTAGGCAGAGAGACCGGCAGAGAGAGCAGAGGAAGCAGGCTCCCTGCTGAGTAGAGAGCCTGATGCAGGCCTCCATCCCAGGACCCTGAGATCATGACCTGAGCTAAAGGCAGAGGCTTAACCCTCTGAGCCACCCAGGCGCCTCACAGCAACATTTTTGCTGGCCTAATAGGAAAATTGCTTTATCTGTCTCCTCTCTGCTTCTCTTCTTCTTAGTCTTTTTTTCCCCTCTCTCTTTCTCTCCTCCTCCTCAAAATTAGTCTCCAAAGAAAAATCAGTATTTCAAGGCTAGAAAAAAAAATAGCTTTCCATTTTGCAAGTTCTTATCCTCGGTATATTTAGACCCCTGGAGACAGCTCTTCCCAGAATGGAAGGAAGCAAAGAAAGAAAAACGTATTGATCTGCTGGTAGGCATGGAATAAGAGCAGCGTTGTCATGCTCAGATGCATGCGAGCTAACTTCGTTATCAGGGTCACTATGATAATACTGGAAGGCTGATCTCACTCAGTCCTGGTGTCCCAGAAGACACTTCAGTCTTCAAAGCCCCCTGATAAAACCCCAGGTGACTGACATATTTTCTCAATTTGTTGTTTTTGACGTGAAACATGGGGGCACGTTTGTATCTTAAAGCGTGGACACTGGCTATTAGTTTTAGAGCCTTCTAACCCATGGGGGTCACACCAGATGCACAGTTTCCAAAAGGACAAGATGTGCGGAATCAGGTTGCATGAGGGCTTGGGACACCAGGCACTGACAGTGCTTAAGTGCTCCACTGACTGACTCTGCTCTTTTGTGACTTAGAAAGAGAAAGGCCTACAGGAAAAAGAAACCATGGCTCTATGTTTTATGGAATGAGGAATCAAGAAGTAAAATCACTGCACTATCCATTTAGGAGATTGTCACACCTCAGGATATCTCTCGCTGTGGTAAGAAATGTCATAAAATTCCCAACACAACATCTGTACAGAAAATAAATATATACCATCTAACACATGAAGGGGGTTGGCTAGAGAGTAAACATGTCACAAAAGAACAAAACCCACTAAGCACTAAGAAGGTTAAGAAACATTCATCTGTATGTGTAACTAGACCAATATTATGACCATGGATTAATGTTCCTCAAGACTTACCTTTTGTTTTCTGGCCATCGTGATTGCCCAGAACCCATCCCTGGCTGTTTCTAAAAACTTCTCTGCTCTGTCAGTCTTCACTGCTCAGCTGTTGAGGCATGGAATCTCTGTTCTGACCCCAAATTCCCATCCTGTTCTTGGTTCCCTCCATACCCCTTCATGGAGGCTATGCTTCAGCCACACCAAACTACTCTCACTGTGTAAACTCAAAATGTTCCGTAGGGACGGTGAGCTGTCTGTGGGTAGGGACTCTGAGGACAGGCTGCTTGGGCTTGCATCCCAGCTACGCCTTCACTGCGTCTGAAATCTTAGGAGACTGACCTGGGCTTTTGGGACCTGAATTTTCATATCCTGTACAAATAAGTGCATCCACTCTGTAAGATTGTTATGAGAATCAGAGTTAATACATGAAAATGCTTAGAACACCTGGCCCACAGTAGGTCCTCAGAAACTGTAGTCTAGTATTACTTCAGATTTTTATGCTTTGCTATTTCCTCCACCTAGAATAACTTCAGCATTGTTCCCCTTCCTGTGTCTCCTTGTTCTAGCTCAAATGTCACCTCCTTTCTGGTGAAACTCCCACTTGCCCAAGCATCCCCACACATCCCTCTGCCAGTGCCCCTGAAATCATCATTAAAGCACTGCTACTAATTGTCTGCTATTGTGTAATTGTGAGCTTCCTAAGGATAGGCTCATTGTGACTCCTTTGAATTCATTTCCATGCCAGTTTTTCCCAAAGAAGATTCTCAATTGATATTTGTTGAATAAATAAACTAATTAACCCACCAACCAAATAATCGGATATTATCTCTTATGTGTAAATTAATAGAATTCTTAGTGATACATGGAAAAGATAGAATAAAAGCTTGTATATTGTGAATGGAATGATTAATTCAGTCCTTTCTATAAACTGCCACATGGCAAGATTTTCTATGTTCCAACTCAATTCACTTGCCATGTCTATACCATCCTAAAACTAAGTCTATGTAGTGCCAGCTGATGTGGATATTTGGAATTCACTAGTCATATAGCCATGGTTGGCAAATCCAAATAGTGTAGACTCTACTGTATATTTTTAAAGAGTATGTATTATCCATTTAGCCCTTCTGTGACCACCTAATTTACTAGGCCCATTTCCAAATCTGTCTTTCCTTTTTTCACATCAACATGTGGCTCACCCTATTATGAAAAGGCCCCATTCACAGGAGGCTCCCCAGATGAACTTACTAGGGGTTTACATACTGTTACAGCTGAATATACACTGAGTTGGCCACGGTCTGCAGGATATTGACCTAAAACAGCCCTGGAGGGCAATATAACCAGAAGAAAACCCCTTTACCCATTGGAGGAGTTAGAGATAGGTTTTCTGGAAAGTTGTGGCTTTTTTGTATGACTTTTTCCTTGTCTGCCCTCGACACCAGAATGTTTTCTCCTCTCCTTGGGGATTTCCCCCATTTCCCTGAAAGGATTTTTCTAGCATTTTAATTGATGGAACATGGGCCCAAGATTCAGGACATCTGGGTTCCAGTCTCAGCCGTGTTGCCGAATGAGGCATAGCACTTTATGTGTCGGGGCCTGAGTTTTACTCGATATGAAATAGTCTCCCTCTTTTGGCCCTTAATACAGAACAGTTTGTTCTTAGAGTCTCATAATAAAGTAAACGCTCTGTTAATCCAAAATAGTTTGTCTTCTTTGGAATATGATGACTGCAATCCCTATGGCTTATATGCAGTTGGCTTTGGTAAGTTTAAAAGGTTATCCTTTCTTCTGTGCAGGGAAAATAAAATAATTGAGCCAAATGATGTCTCTAAGAGTTAGCAATTGTCTTGGACTATAAGTTACTCTCTTTTTTTGTTTACCTTGCTGCTTACTTCTAGGAGGCAAAAATTTCTGTGACAGTACAGTCCTTCTACAAGACTATCACTGGTGGTATTCATTCCTTAAGAACATGCTATAGATTTTAAGGTAATAATAATCACTGCAGAACATGAAATAAACCCAGGCAAAAGAATGCCACTCTGCCTCCTCTAAATACAGCTGTTATTAAAGAAGCAGGCTTGATAGTAGGAATACAATTTTCTTTTTATTGGCTCATTTTGTGACTTGGAAAACTTTTACTCAAAGAGTAAGAATAGGGTGCTCTAATTGGAGTTGTTACATTAGACGTGCACTGGAACATTTTAACTATTATAATAGTGCCATTTACATATATAATTTATAAAACTATTATATGTAACTTATTAATTAATCCTAATCTATAAAATTTGCCTAAAAATTGTCCTAATTTTATTAAATGTGCTATTATCATTCATATTAAATAATTATATAATTCCATCATTGAGATTCATTTTGTGCAAACAAATGGATTCCTTTCAAGTTAATGAATCATGAACTCATTAAATAATATATCACTGGAATTAACATTTCTTTCATTAATTATAATTTTAATATGGCCTCTACTAGGATTCATAATAGAGAAAGAGGGTATTTAAAATAAAATGGAGCCCCTTAGTCTTGATTAATGATGAGTTAGTTGTTGAATTTTCTAAATTCTCCTTTCCCCAGCAAGAAAGTGAGGGGGAAGAAGGATTGGCATGAACTTAAGGTTACAGTCCTGGCCACTGATACAAAGTTAGAATGGAAAAGAAGAAAGTTTCCCATCACTGTGGACACAGGGACAAGAAGCGTATATCTCAGAAGGGAGTTTTGGTAGTGGAGCTTCCCCAAGATCCTCTAGGGCAGTTTTTCAACAGGATGATGTTACCATTTTGGGAGGGATATATTTGATCATGTGGAATCTCGAGCTCTGCAGAACAATTTACATTTAGACTTTCACTAATGAAAAGACAACTGCCCTTCCCAACCCATCATTTTTCCATTGCCTCAACAAGATAAATTACCCCACTCCTTTCCAAACATTCTCTGGCCTACCCATGCTTTTATTTTCCTAAAAAAAATTAGGTAACCACTAGTGAAATGATGGTTTTTCCACCAAATTTCCAGGCCTCCCAACCTTATGCTATATTCCAGACTAGGATTTTAATGAAAAATCAGTCTGCCAAGCCAGACTTACTTGTGTTTGGAGAATGATCAAATTCGTACTCATGCCTAGAGTGTGACTAAATACCCTATCGAGGCCTAGAAGCTCACCATTTTAGAATACATCTTTCTTATGTCAAATGTGGCTTTTTCTCCTTCTTCCAGATGTTTGCCTACAGTATCAAAGCACTAGATATCTTTGGGTGTATTAGTTATCTAGGGATGTCATAATAAACCATCACAAACTTGGCAGCTTAGAATAGCAGACATTTATTGTCTCACAGTTCCGGAGGTCAGAAGTCTGAAACCAAGTTATGGGCAGGGCCAGGCTGCTCCCAGGGCTCTGCAAGAGAATCCACTTCATGCCTCCCTCCTACCTTCTTGTGGCTGCTGAAATCCTTGCTGTTCCTTGGGTTGTGACTGCCCTCCTATCTCTGTCTCCATTTTTACACATGGCCTTTTCCTCTTTGCGTCTGACTGGGTCAAATTTCCCTTTCTTTTCTCTTTGAAGGACATTGGTCATTGCATTTAGGGCCCACCCTAAATTCAGGATGATCTCATCTCAAGATTCTTAACTTGATTACATCTGCAAAGACTATTTTTCAAATAAGGTCACATTCTCACACAGGACATATCTTTTGGGGGCCACTTTAATCCACTGTAAAAAGTGAGTTTGAAAGGAGAGAAAACTCAGAAAGGCAGGTGCTGAGGACGTACTTCCCAAATTTCCTTAGGTGACCTAAGGCATCAGGTGCACATTTACCTTTAGCTTGGGTTCCCAAATTGGGGTCCTGGGTCTCCTGTGTATGTATTTATGTAGGAAATGGGAAGGGAGGGATGATTTTGGATACAAGTACTGTGGCTTAAACAAAAAGGAGGTTATTTCATCTCACATAATAGGACATTTGGAAATAGGTAGCTGTTACTAATGATTCAGGGACCTCAACTTGTTAGGCAGCTCTATAATTTTCTTGGATATTTCTTCATATGTTTCTTCCTAAGATGGCTGACTCAGATTCATGTTCCAAAAGTGTATTCAAGAAAGGAAAAAAGAAAAAGACATTGGTAGTTCTAGATATCTTTTATCCAAAAAGGCAAAACCTTCTCTTGGGCCCCTGGCAGTCATTTAATTTGCATTTTACTGGCCAGAACTATGTTAGTGAGCACCTCTAACCACAATGGGTAAGGGAGAGGGAGGACAGGTATCTCCAACTTTTTGAAAGTTCTCATTATGTACTGCTTTGTTTTAACCAAAGATGTACATTAGTACCTGTTTGCACTAACCAGCTGAAGGAGGATTTTTACTTTTATGAGAAAAGGAGAAAAATGAAAATAAATATTCAGCATTTTGCAGCCAGCTATTAGGGAAGCAGTGAGCACTTGAGCAGAGAGAACGGCCAACAAGCTCCTTCCCCAGGAACTACATTCAGCATCTCCATCAAGCAACCATACCTTTGGGTTGTATCTGTGAGCATCTGTGCTTTATCTTGATTTACTTGCACATCCATTTGTCAGATGTGTCCTAACGTATCATAAAAACCTTAGAGATGCTCCAAAATGTTTTCCATGTAAATTAACGGTAATTGCTTTTTTTTTTTTAAGATTTTTTTTTTGAAAGATTTTATTTATTTGACAGAGAGAAACACAGCAAGAAAGGGAACACAAGCAGGGGGAGTGAGAGAAGGAGAAGCAGGCTTCCCGCTGAGCAGGGAGCCCGATGTGGGACTCGATCCCGGGTCTCCGGGATCATGACCTGAGCCAAAGGCAGTCGCTTAACCAACTGAGCCACCCACGCAAAAAAAAAAAAAAAAAAAAAAAAAAAAATTGCTTTTTTTGCTTTACAACCTCTCAGTTTACAAAAGGTTTCATGGGAACACTCTCCTTTTGGTTAGTGGGGGAAACCTATATTTAGCTTTGCTGGCCTCTACGGTGGAGGTGGCAAGGAAGAAGGAAGTTCTATTGAGTTGGCGAATGAGAAAAACTGTTAAATGGAGAGAATTTGCTTCCATTATTTTAGCAACATATCTCTTTCATATATCTTGGCAAGAAAACTAGGATAAGAACAACAGTGAAATAGGAGAGCAGGATTCCAACGCTGGTTGCACCATTATTCGCCTTTGAATAGGTGATCTGAATTGAGTGGAACAGATTGCTTCTCATGTTATCTCTAACTGAAATTTTATGATTCTATTAGTTTATTATCAATAGGGTATTTCTTTTTGGTACTTTTATAATTCCAGTGATGTTTTTCTACTGATTTTCTACATCTAGGAGCACAATGACCATTGATGGAAGAGAAGGAACTATGAAGATATAACTCCCTTATCCCATGAAGCATGGTTATACTGATGCTTGGGAGAGAAAATTAATCTTTTTATTTTATTCTTCATATCTATTTATATATTTGTTTTTTAATCAAGATGGGCCAACTTGTTCAGAATAGAGCGAAGCCTAGAAATGACTGTGGTCATTGAAAGGTCTATTTCAATTACAAAATTAGGCCAGCACCTAACAATTTCTAAAATGTCACTTTTTGGTTGGATGCCAAAGGATGTCCTCTTCCTCAGAGCATACCTGAGGAATCACATGCAGGCTGCATTATTTCCTTGCTGGGTCCTGGTGAGTAAAACATCTTCTTGCTAAGGAAAGAGAGGCTCCACTCCCATTTTCCTCAAAGGACTAACTTATGAGCTTATTCTGATGATGCTGAATAATTTTCCACAGAAGAACATGAGCTCAATCAGGCAGGAAGTGAGGCCTTTGAATTAAATGAAAGATTGTGGCAGCATTTCTATCTGCATTTGCAAAACTCATGAAAGACGGGGCTTCATTTCACATGGTATGAAAAATCAATAAGCAAGGAGTGGCTTCAGTCACAGTATGACTAAAACTGCCCATGGAGAACCCCAAATGGAATTCTGACATTCATTAAATTTTGACAATTTAAAAAGAACACAGGTAAGTGAAATATATATTCTGCTGGAACTGTGGTTAAGGTAATTTTTAACCTGACATGAGAACATCAAATATTTGATGTCTATGTAGTGAATGAGGGAAACATCACTTTCATAGAAAAGTCTGGTAGACAAGGTCTATCACAGTATGCAAGAGAAATGAGATGAGCTATGTATAAACCTATCTATGCTGTTCTTGACGCAGGCCCATTCCTCCACGTCCACTCCAGTCCTGACTCTTGAGTATATTTTTTTGGCCTTCAGCATATTGTCTCCAACAAAGGGCATTAAAGGATTACATGGTTGAAACACTCTTCCAGTTTCTGTATCTTAGTTAGTCTGAGTGTGGGTGAGTGGCACCAGTCTTCCTAGTGAGAAATGTAAGGAAATTATATTCAAGCTCTTATAAGGAAAAACAACCTGTAATGTGTTCAATTTTCTTTAAAAAAAAAAGGTATATCTTCATACAGTTTTAGTTTGACCTCTATAAATTTCAATCATGAATGGTTTTAAAGAATATAATTTTTAAAGTATTTCCTAAGAATATAAATTCAAATATACTGGTAACATCGACATCTAAAAATGAAATGGTGACTTCAATCTTTTAAATGTATCCAATAAAATTTAGAAAACTTAATAATTTGATATTTATGATCATCTGTTATTAAAATACAGGAACATGCCCCTCTTAATTGCATAAAATTTTATATTGTTCCCTTTTTTATGTAAGCTTATATTTTCATTCTACTTTTCCATATTTTTATTTTGGAAAGTCTTTTATTAGTCACCCTATAAATTAAAAAAATATATATTTAAATATGAAATTTTAAAAATCTCATAACCATGGGTTCTTATTATTTTAAATACCATAAATTAAGATAATTATTATTAGCATACTATTGACCCAAACAGCATAAATTACGTTAAACACTTATTTAAGTATAGAAAGCAACACTGTGGCAAAGATGTATTTCTTAATAAGGTGCATTGAAACTCAGGGGGACCTAGGTGGTTCAGTCAGTTAAATGACAGACTCTTAATTTCGGCTCATGTCATGATCTCAGGGTCATGAGATGGAGGCCCACTTAAGTTCTATGTTGGACTCCCCAGTGGGTGTGAAGTCTGCTTGAGATTCTCTTTCCCTCTCTTTCTGCCCCTCCCCCCAACTCATGCTCTCTCTCTCTCTCTCAAAAAAGAAAAAAAAGATGAATTGAACTTCGAAAAAAAATTAGTCCATAAGCCCATGAACAAATATTACAATATTATTTATTGTTAAACAGAATTCATCCTTATGGTGATTCTATTTTTTGCTTTTGTGGTTGTAAGCACTAAAAAGGCTCATTTGCATAGATAAATAGATAAGAATGGAAGGATTTTTTTTTTAAGATTTTATTTATTTATTTGACAGAGAGAAATACAGCTAGGGAGGGAACACAAGCAGAGGGAGTGAGAGAGGGAAACAGGCTTCCTGCCAAGTGGTGAGCCCTATGCGGGGCTCGATCCCTGGTCTCTGGGATAATGACCTGAGCCGAAGGCAGACGCTTAATGACTGAGCCACCCAGGCACTCCAAAATGGAAGGATTTTTTTTAAATAAAAATATCACTCAATTCCTTTAACATTTTCTGAGTTATGTAATTGCATAGGGATTTACCATTAAAACAAAACAAAACAAAAACATTTCTAGTGATCTCTTTTTAATAACTTGATTAGGTCTTCCTTCAATTTTGAAGATAGCAGTAATGTGGAAACCACATGACTCACCAAAAAATGTGTTAGCCACTAGAAGGGTTATTCACTTTCTCAAAATCAACCCACTATTTCAGTTTGGTCCTTGATTTCTTGCCCTGATGGTTTTTACATGCCAGAGGAAAGGCCAGGTCAGCCCTGCTGGGCTTGGAGCTGCCATGGGCTCTTCTTTCTTGTGCTATCTTCATAGAACTGTACACATAGGAAATTGTACACATAAGAAATTGTACAGAGCAAGAAAGTTGTGGTGCTGCTTGCACAAGGTGGACAAATCTCAAGATTTGTATTCAGGTCTGTGTACTACACATTAACAACCTGGAACATAGCTGGATCACAAAGAATATGAAAGAATGTGAAAAGTAGGCCTTTGGAGAAATGGTTAAAGAAACTTTCATCAGGATTAGAACAGGCATAGGAAAACATAGGTTGTCTATACATAATTCAGAGAAAGACTAAGATTGTTCAGTGTCCTGCCAGGAAACAAAACTAAGATTAATGGTCCCATCAACAAGAAGAACTTTGGACAACTATCACTCCTAAAGACACAATAGGAATCCTCATTCCCTTTACCACTGGAGATAATCAAGCAGAGACTACATTATTTTTTTAAAGGAGAGTCTACAGAAAAGTTCTGCATTATGCAGTAGGGTGGACCAAAGGACCTATAGGATCCCTTCCACTTTTGAGATTCTAAGGAACTTAGCTTAGAGAAAACAGAAGTGTTCAAAGAAGGGTGCAGTCCTTAAGCGTCTGCCTTTGGCTCAGGTCATTATCCCAGAGTTCTGGGATAGAGCCCGGCATCAAGCTCCCTGCTCAGCAGGAAGCCTGCTTCTACCTCTCTCACTCCCCCTGCTTGTGTTCTCTCTCTAGCTGTGTTTCTCTCTGTCAAATAAATAAAAATTAAAAAATCTTAAAGAAAAAAGTGTTTTAAAAGCCACAATTCCCAGCAGCAGAAGTAAAGTGGCATCTGTATTGAAATAGTAAGAAGTTTTCTATTCATAAAATGTGTTGCCAGTTACCTAATGTAGTGGAACATTATTTGAACTCTTTGTCCAGTACTGTGGATGGATTTGCATGGATTAGCCACACTCCTCTGTCTAATCCCCTTTGTGGCAGAGGGCATGAAGTTCTGAGACTACTGGGTTTGGAAGTACAGTCTGTGGCTAAGGCATAGAACCAAGCCAGGCTGCCCACTTGGGATCAAAGCAAGACATTTGGCTGTACTCAACCAATTCTCTGACCAATTTAGCTAACCACAATGCTTTTCTTACAATTAACCTCAACTCAGGGAGGTTGAGCTTCATTTAAATGCTATACTTCATACTAATACCCACAGTAGTCAAACATTTAGTTCTCTAAGAAGATACTTGAAAGATTATCAATTCTGGGAGGCTCTAAGTGTTTCTGAGACACTTTTTTAAAAATTTATTTATTTATTTTAGAAAGTGGGAAGGGGCAGAGGAAGAAAGAATCCCAAATAGACCCCAAGCTGAGCCCGGAGCCCTAGTGGGGCTTGATCTCATGACCCTAAGATCACAACCTGAACCAAAACTGAGAGTCAGGGGTTTTATGGACTGTATCACCCACATGCACTTGGGTCATCGTTTTTTAAGAGTATGTCTCTGGGTTGCCATTTGCCCACTTGTGGTTTACTATTTGCCTACATATTCTCCAGGTGTTGTAATTAATACATTTATTTGTTTTGCACTTTAAAATGCTTTTACATGCAATAATTTCACTTAACCTCATCAGTTATGCTCCTTGACCAAAGTTTGTTCTTGTGTATCATGCAGCTATATATTCCCCGAACTAAAATCTCCAAATGACAAAAGGATAATTCAGCCAATTTGTTTGAGTTTCAAAATTCATATACAGTGCTTAAATTGTACACAAACCCTAATATAAATGAAATTATTATTTAATCCACAATGTTTTATTTTGATTTTTAACATACATACATTTTTATTTAGGTAGACATGTAACTTCTGCAAACTAATATATGCTCATTCAAAAAATCAAAACTACTGAAATGTATAAAAGTCCTCCTCCTTTCTCCCTTGTTATAATTCCACTCCTCAGAAATAAAAATTATCAACCATAATTAATCCTTAAAGATCTCTTAAATGCATATGTAAGCATAGTTTTTGTATTACATGCTGTGATGTAACTTGCATTTTTTTATTTAAGTCATTATTTTTATCAAAATTATAAACTTTCAGATTTCAAATTCTGAGCTTGTTGAGGAAATAACAGTCCCCAAACACCGCCTTCCCACTATTTTCTGGTCCTGAGTTAACCACTAAAATTGTTAGGTACTTATCTTGGTATTTACAGTTTTATTGCTTGACAATATGCTTGTAGTGTATTGCTAGTTTTTTTTTTTTTTTTCGGTTTAAGCATTATTTATTGACCCCCACGTGCACGTGTTTGCAAGCGTGCACACACACACACACACACACACACACACATGCACACACATCCCTTCATCTTCTTTCCATCCTACAGGTAGTCATAGGGTATTTTGAATATATCAATATTCAGTATTTACATTACTAGGAGTATGTACACAGTATTCACATTTGAGTGATGTGGGGATTCTATGATTAGTTTTCCTTTCCTGCAACCCTTCCTGTTTTCCCTAAACTTAATAGTTATCTTTTTTGTTTGTTTATTTATTTGTCTGCTAGTCTTTCTGTAGACTTTCTCTAATGCATCTTTAAATTCTCCCAAACCAGTGTAAATCTAAATTCAACAGGCTTAAAGATAGGCATTTCACCAACTTCATCTTTTTAAAGTATTATCTTTGATAAATGTGCTAAAGAAATAAATATTTTAAAAGGAAATTTGGGTCAGTTTATTCCAACTTTTGTCATTTATACATACAACATATCAATATAGTATATATACCTATATAAATAATTTATTCTGGTTGAATATATGAAACCAAATTATGATTGCATTCTATCCATCCCTACAGCATATTTCTTACTATTTTGCGTACAACCAATGCTCAATAAATTTTCCATGTAAATACCGAATAAACATGTCTAAAGGGTCCATGAAGATTAACAAAGTTATCCTACACTAGTTTTCCTTCATTCTATGCTCTTCATACATCTCCACAACAGCAGAACACCTCGAGGATACAGAACCTTCCAAAACTCGAGCAACACATTTTTATTCTGTGAAGCCCTTTGGGAAAGCTCTTTTTGAGTCAGGAGGGTTAGGAATTGAAACTGTAGTGACCCTAGCAGAAAGAATTCTCTCTCACCTCTCCCCTCTCCCTTAAACGGATACTTAGGAGTAATTGAAATGTGCTTAGCTTTCCTTCTTGTCACCTCCTTCATCATGCCCACTCTGATTTATATCTAACAAACTCATTGTGTAAATAATATATATTTTCTGGCCCTTTTTAAAAATATATATCTTTCCAGCCTCTTTCATTTCTCCTCCTGTAATAACCAGTTCCCATTGTTGCTTTGACTTGCTTTGTAATCACCTCTAAGTCAACAGCACTACTGACCTGGAGAGCTATAGCGGCCTAGGGAAAGAATGGAAAGCTGCTTGCTCTGGCAAGAAGCTCAAGCTCAGCTACCCAATTCCCCCGAAGTGGGATCTTTCTCTGGTATACAAGTTATAATGAGATGCAGTGACTATATGTACTTCATGAAGTGATTTTTACCACGAACCACAAAGGAATTCTAACAAATGCTAGAGGATAAAGGATTGTGATGTGCCATTAGTTATTCATTTGGGTTTTCAAATCCGCAAACTATCTATGAACAGAATAGGTGGAATAAAAATGGGAAAAATGAGAACGTTTCACATGCATCTGGATGGTAACCTATTTCATTTCATTTCATTTCAAAGCACTTTTTAGATATTCCTCTGTTGCTATTCTTCACATATAGGGATGTGCTCTTTGATCCAAGTCCTCTTCTCCATTATTTCAATTATCACACAACATAGATAGATAGAAGAGCACAAGCTCATGCATATCTAAGTGAGTGGGTGTAGTTGACTTCTGAGCCAATTTCATAGTTCTCTCCTTAAGACACATCCATAAGTTCTACCTGATGGCTGTAATGCGGTTAAAAGATTTGGGTTTCCATGATGTACAAAAAAAGTATGAAGAAGTATTTGTGTAATGTGGGCTGTGTAATGGTCCTTGTTTAAAAAAACTTCATGATGGAACTTCAAAAACCCCAAACTATAAATGTCCACATTTCCACTAATAGCTAGTGGGAAACATCTTTATAAATGATGATACTCTAAGTTCTCGGTCTGTTTCGATTATCATTGTACATGTACTGCCCTGTACCTGCTTGGTGCTCAATAATTACTTATTGAATGAAGGAGTCATCAGACTTCAGTATTAAGCAATGTCAGTAAGAATTGCTTTTTCTATTAAATTCCTGAACATGAAATCCAATGGACACATCTTAATTCTTACTGGTTTGCTCTGCTGCATTTCAAATGTTGATTACTGCCTTGTCCTGGGTGATTCTTTGGCCTCTTTCAGCAAGTAATTTCTGTTATCTTGTCAGTCTTCTTCTTAGGGGGCTCCTCTTTTACTCTGTAAACATTAGTGTTCTTCAGAATTTCTGACAGCTTCTGTTCTTCCCACTGTAAATTCTTTCCTGGGACCATCTTATCCAAGATAATTATCAATTATAGATTGTATGTGGCACATGGGAAAATAAGAAAAAAGAAGTGAGCCCAGGAGGAATTTATTTTTCTTTTGTATTATAGGTAGGCCATCCTGAGCTAGTGTAGTGGTTCAAGGATGCTGGGGCTATGTCTGTTGGCCTTTCTCTCATGGTCAGTCACAATATGGCTCCTGTAGCTCTAACAGTAAAATCTGCAGATATTCAGGCATAAGGAGGATAGGAAAAGGACAAGAGCTGGTTGAATATGTCACCCTTCTTGGGAGTATTTAAAGAATATCTTCTCAATAACATGAGCTTACTTTTCACTAGCCCATATCCTGTCACATAGCTATACTCATCTGCAAAGAGCACTGAAAAGCAATTTATTTTATTTTTAAAATAGAGTTCTGCTAGTAAGGCAGAAGAGCTGTAACAACATTTATATTCTGATGACCCCCCAAATTATTGCTTTAACCCTGATTTCTTCTCTAGATTTAAGCTCATTCATCCAAATGCTTACTAGATGTCTATACCAGTACAAAAGGTCACAATGATCTTTCAATCCCAACATGTCTAGATCCCTAAACTTTATTTCAATCTTATGACTGATTTCCTTCCCTAATCATCTCATCTACATTCATCGAGTCAACATTTATTTTATATCTACTCTATGCCAGGCACCATATTAAGAGGTGGGTTTACAATTACGAATGGGACATATTGCCTATCTAAAGGAATATAGAAGCTACCTAAAGGAATCCACAAGTGGGTGATGTCAACCACTACCCAGATCCCCCTTCAGGACTGCCCCCCTTCTTCCAGATACTGGGAGTGTTGGATGGTCACTCTCCCAGAATTGCTCTAAACTGAAGAGGGAGGGCTTCCTTGCCTATCATCAAGCACACTTCTCAGAAGCAGCTGGTTGAACTAAGAGCACAAAACTTCCTTGCCTTCAGGTGGGGTAAAGGTGAAGAACTGTCCCAGCCTCAGAGCTGCTATGAAGTCATCTGAGGCTCAGGAAGTGGTTGCATCACAATCTGACTCCCATTTCTCTTCAATCTTACTTCATTCACTCACTCACAGGCATTGTTTCTGAGAGGGATCCCCCATCGTACTTCTCAAATGCAAAACTCTCTACCAGTCTGTTTTTCAGTGACTCTGATATGCAGCAAGGTACCAGGATTGACACTACAAAGCAGAAAATAAAATGTCATTTTGAAGGCGAATGACTGGTGATATATATACTCCTTCACTTAGGTAGTAAGAGTAGTAATAGCCTTGGCATGCTATAGTGGGACTACTATTACAACTTTCACAGCTGGTGAATTGGAATGGCATAGTGGTATACAAGAATGAACTGGTGGGGCAGGGTCACTGGCCTTAGAGCTGTTTGAGGAAGTGGTTATTAAAGAACCATTGAATTAGAGGACTGTCACTGGAGGCAAATAATGCACTGGAGAAAGACAAGGACAAGCTAAGGCTGATGAATCAACAATTCAAGTGCAGTGTGAAAGCCAGAGTCTCCTTATCAGCCAACAAAGAAAATTTCACTCACAGCCAGAGGGTAGAGAAAAGTGAGGATCAGACTCATCACTGAATTATAAGAGTAGCCAAATTCTTGAGGTTGAATTCTCAATCTCAGCAATTCAGCTAAACAAAAGTCCAGGGTGTTACTTGGGAAAGAGTGGAACTGTGAAACTGGGATGGGGATATCTGGATCAATGCATACAAAATCTTGAGTCCCCAGGTCCCTTTGTATTTTCTGTTTCCACAGAAGTGGCCCACTCTTCCCTATAAAAGTCCAGCTCTCCCTTCTCCCTGTTTGTGAATAATGGTGAAGGTTCTTACTTGTAAGACTACATGAACTCCTTTCAGTATGTATTCCCACTTCTCTTCCTTGATACAGAAAAATAACTATAGCTAATTCAAAACACAATATAGGTCAGGAAGCCCTGAGCTGCTAAGAGAGGAAAGGGACTATACCACAAAGAAGCTGCAGAGTCTAGCTGACAGTGTACGTATGAGACTAAAGATGCTGATCAAGAAGGGCAGAGCATGAAGTTAGAAAAGGAAAACCTTGTCAGTATGGAGCAATCCCATAATATAGGATTTAATACCTGGCAGGGACCCCAAGAAGTTGTGTAGATGTGTACCTGGGAAGATGTGTAGATGGGTTGGCTCTTAGAAGTTAGAAGAAAATGATGGCACAAGTTTGGTGAAGTAGAAATGCCAGAACTGCCATGATTGAGAGTGGAAGAAGGTATTGAAAGTTTCAGAAAACTGACATGTTAGACTTGATGCAATGGATAAGGTGGGAGAGAGTTCAATAGCAAACACTCATCTGCGAGATGGCTAGAGGATACCATTTAGTATAGTGACAAAAAAGTACATTGGTTTAAAAAAAAAACCTATTAAATGGAGGAAGATATTTGCAGATGACATATCTGAAAAAGGGTTAGTATCCAAAATATATAAAGAACTTATACAACTCAACACCAAAAACCAAATAACCCAACTAAAAATGGGCAGAAGACATGAATAGACATTTCTCCCAAGAAGACATCCAGATATACCAACAAACACATGAAAAGATGCTCAACATCACTCATCATCAGGGAAATGCAAATCAAAATCACAATGAGCTATCACCTCATACCTGTCAGAATGGCTAAAATGAAAAAATCAAGAAACAACAAGTATTGGCAAGGATGTGGAGAAAAAGGAACGCTTGTGTACTACTGGAAATGCAAACTGGTGCAGCCACTGGAAAACAGTATGGAGGTTCCTCAAAAAAATTAAAAATAGAACAATCCTTTTATCCAATAACTACACTACTGGATAAAAAATATAAAAACACTAAGTTAAAGAGATATATTCACCCTTGTGTTTATAGCAGCATTATTTACAGTAGCCAGACTATGGAAGCATGTCAAGTATTCATCAATAGATGAATAAATAAAGAAGACGTGGCATATATACAATGGAATATTACCCAGACATAAAAAGGAAAGGAATCTTGCCATTTGTACAACATAGAGAGCATAATGCTAGGTGAAATAAGGTAGTCAAAGGAAGGCAAATACCACATGATTTCATGCATATGTGGGATTTAAGAAACAAAACAAATGAACAAAGGAAAAAAAAGAGATAAGCCCAAAACAGACTCTTAATTATAGAGAACCAACAGACAGTTATCAGAGGGGAGGGGGGAGGGAGGGGGAATGGGTGAAATAGGTGAAGGAGATTAAGAATATACTAATCTTGATGAGCACTGAATAATACATGGACTTGTTGAATCTCTATACTGTACACTTAAAACTAGCATAACACTGAACATTTACTACACTGGAATTAAAAAAAATTAAATATATATATTTAAAAAATACATTCGTGAAAGTGGCACAATCATTACCAAGATGATTATTGTCTATTGGCCTGGACCGATGGTAGGAGGTACTCTTAGGGAACTTGGCTCTCTGGTAGTGATGGGGATGATAGGGTCCCATAATAATAAGGGCCAGGTGTCAGTGCTTAACCAGAAGCCAGGTGGGCATAATTTCATAATGAGTGTTGAGGTTGGAGGAGCAGCCAGGAAAGCTTAACCTGTAGAGAGTTAGGGGAGATGGTTAACAGAACACAGCATCCCCAGGGGCAAGATGGAAGGGCAGCCAACAAGGGTATTGCTCAATCTAGTTATTAAAAAGAAATTGAGATGGATAATCAGAAGGCTGAGGGCAGCTGCTCGCCAAAATAGTCATGATTCTTTTCCCCGTTTATAGGCTAGATCCCTGGTAAGAAGGATGCTGTTTTTGATCCAAATGTCTCATAACAGTGTTCATCTGTAATTTGTTGCACAAAAGACAAAATATCTCTTATGAGCACATATACCTCAAACTCAAACACACATGTCACAAATCATGATCCAAGAGTAGTTCTCAACATGAGATTTTTACCTTGTGTACACATACTTGAAATTAAAAAAAAAAAAAGCCTAAAGTAAAGAAAGAAAATATTGGATTAGGTCTACAATTTTAGAGTGAGATATACTGTAGGTCTCTCTCTTTCTCTCTCTTTTCTTTTCCATTATAACTTAGAGTGGACTGGGGATTTTCAAAATTGACCTTCCAAGAGGACCATAAGTTTGATTGGCTAAAGGGTATGGGGCAGCTAATAAATGGGCTGGAGAAGTGAAGGGAAGAGAGCACTTCTTGTGCTGAGCTGTTTAGAATGCCTGAAACAGAGTTTATGCACAGTATGCACTGAACCATCAATGAATTCATTCAACATTCGAGTACTTTCTGTGGGCCAGGCACTGTCCAGGCTTTGAGAACTTAAGTTGAATAAGGCATGGTTCATGCTCTCCTGCAGCTTCTACCAAGAAACAGAGATCAGCAAACCAAAGATTATATTTCATTGTGAATTGATTAGTTGTTCAGCAGTGGCTTGGCCATGTGCTGATTCATGCTATTTTTCCTCTCTGCATCTAAAGAAAATATCAGCACCCACCTCTGAGACTCATTTTTTAGGTAAAATGAAATAAAGCACATGAAGAACTTAGCAGAGTGCCTAGCACATTTTAAGTGCTCTGCTCATGTTATTATTACTACTACTGTTGTTGCCATCATTGCTGTTGATATTATTAGAAAATTAAGAAATGCTTTTGGGGAAAAATGACATCAAGTCTGCTATTGATTTATGCTCTCACATTAGATTTTGATTAAAATGCAAAAGTGGCTAAGGGCATAGTGACCTTTGGTTTCCTAGTGAGAATTTCAGTTTTCTATACAAAAATTTTCCCCTTTTGTTTTAATATAATTAAAAAAAACCCTTACCACTGACTCTTTTACATCCACCCTTTCATTCCTGTCCCTTCATTCAAACCACTTCAGTGAGTGCTTGCTCTCTCCTGAGCCATATATTAGGTACAGAGGATACCAGGATGAAAAAGATAGTCCTGGTCCTCAAAGAACTATCTCTTTGATAGTTCAAACCTTTGATAATTCAACCATCACCCTATGAGTTGTAGATTATTATGTTCTTCTTTAAATAAATATGTTATCAGGTCAGAGAGGCTAATTAATCCCTCCAGTGTCTTAGAGCCACCAAATGCCAGGGCCAGACCTGGGGCCCTCTGATTGGCCATAAAGCCTATGCTTTTTTCTGTGCTAGAATGGGGGGCGGTATTCAGGTACAGGAAATTATTGGTCTTCTGTGATGAAGTATACTTCCAAAAATAATAAAGAAAACAAAAGGAGCAATATGTTTGCTTGTGTCCATAACCCGAAGTCTGAGACACAGTGCTACCCTCTACCCTGTCTACAGCAGCATTAAGAAACTTAGAGAACATTTGATGCTGTTGGTGGAAGAGCTGGAGACAATGGCCGGGACCACTGTCCTGGTCTCCGAAAAGGAATATTGAATGTACAAAATAGAAAACTGGAATAGAATAATCTTCATAGACCATGAGTGTGTGAATAGCTAGTTGGGGAGCCAATGACATGTGGGGAAAGAACAAAAAATAAAGAAAATCTCGGGAATAAAGTTAACCTTATGGACTCAAATTTGCCAGTGCTGTCCTGGTGGATCTAAAGCCAAGACAACACCACAACATAGGGACCTAGAGCAGAACTGAGCAAGGAAACTGAGACCAGACAGAATCCGGAGAGGCTTCAAAATGAAACAAAACAAAAAAACTTTAAGTTGTGAAGAAAAGAGCAAGAAAGGAGCAAAACTCATCTACAGGTTTTGGATTATATAAAATTCTTCAGTTTTGTTTAACAATTAAAAAACAAACAAATAAACAAACAGGGGCACCTGGTTGGCTCAGTTGGTTGAGCATCTGCCTTTGGCTCGGGTCATGATCTCCAGGTCCTGGGATCAAGCCCGCATCAGGCTCCCTGCCCTTTTCTCTCTCTCTCCCTCTGCCCCACCATTCTCTCTCTCTCAAATAAATAAATAAATAAAATCTTCTAAAATATTAAACAAACAAGACAAATAAAACAGAAGAAAACGCTCATGGCATTGCATTGTAACCGCTAAAATGGGCTCTGTCTTCCCAGGAAGCAGAGGAGACTATCATGAATAATGTGTGCGAAAAAATAAGGCACACACGTGTCTATGTATGACCTTCTGCCAAACATTTTTGGTGATTAATAAATATGCTGAACATTGAAGTTCAAGATCCACCAGTTATTAGTCCTTAGTCCTGCTTCCTGGAAATAGCTACCATGCTCTGATTCTGATTTGATACACTTCTCCTCCCATCCATCTGGAAATGGCAGAGGCCTACACAGTTTCCACGAAAACAGCATCAGGTTTCAAATTGACCAATAAAAACAGTGATATTAGATTCAATTTCCTTGACTGTTTTGGGGGAGCGGGAACCAGGAGGTGAGGGATGGACAGGAGGGGAGGATGGGAGGATGGGAAGGCCAGGTGGGGAAGGTAATTGAGACGTCGATATCCTCTTTGTGCACAGCCCTGGATGAAGTACCCACTCTCTGACAGATGTGATCTGTGGGGGTAAGTTAACAGAATCACTCACTCTCTGCATGAGGTCTTAAAAAAAGCAGCCTTACTTATCTGTTGTGGCTGACGCCACGAACTAAATTAACCAAATAACCACAGCTTTGCTTTTCTTTTTTTGTGTGTGTGGGTAGATAATCATTTTAAAAATAAGGGAGAGCTCCAGTGTTAATTACAGCACGGTCTGAAAGACCTTAAAAAATAACAAACTCCGGAAAGAAACGCTGTGGAAGACGTGAGTAGAGAAGCTTTCATTCAATTCCGCTAGAGAACTGTGCCCAGTCCTTCCAGAAAGAGTGTTTCCCTTAGCTTGATTGAAAGAGAGATTAGGTAGTGAGCAGATGGAGCCTATTGGAGGCTTTGGCCGGCTCGCTGGTTCGACTGAGTAAACGGAGACCGGGCGGGAGAAGAGGAGAGCGGGGCCTTCCAGGCAGAGCAACGGTTTCCAAAAATCCTTCACTCTTATGAAACACCAGGACCTGGAACTGGATCTGAATCTGGATTTCAAGAAACCCAAATCATGAAATATTTTTGGCCTTGCTCTATTACTCAAACAGGAAGAAGTAGCTAGAAGGATGGCAAAGCTAAGCAGGGCTCTAAAGGTTGAGGTTCAGAAAACTCATAAAGAAAAATCTAGCTGCTTTTGACTTATGTGGGGAATTCAGCTGATAACTGTCCCAAGTTTCAATCCTTACCTTCCTCTAGGTCCTAGGTAGTGAAAAGGAAAATCCTATTCAAGAAGTTTCTGTTCTACTTATGCTCTCCACTGCCCCATACAGCCGGCGGCAGCCACATGTGACAATCGAGCACTTGAAAGGAGTATTTTCTTTGTTGAGTCAAATAAAAGTTTAGTAAATAGGAAAGAAGAAGTTTGGGGTAGATATAAAAAAGTAGTAAAATCTTCTTTCCAGGGGTACTCAGGGCAATAAGAAGGAAAGTTTAGAAACTGGGATTCTCAATATGGATTTCTATTATGACTTCACAATAAAATAGTAAAAGGCAGAAACTAGGTGAGTAATGAATATTGAGTAATGCAGAGTTTAGGGTCTAGGTCTATTTAATAGTAGTAAAGTTAAAAAAAAATTATGGTTGTAAAGATCCAGGGTTTTCCAGACCTGTTTCAAAGACTTATACTGGTCAGGAATAAAGTCTAAAAAAAGTAACTACTCAGATTTTCATAAAGCTTGGCTTAATAATTTTTCTAGTGCTAAAATTTCCTACCCTTTATGAGATCATGGTGAGAGTAGACAGATGGCACTTTTCCCCTTTTTTTGCAAGACTGAAAGTTGGCAATGCTCATCCTATCTAATATGTATTTAAACTGTAAGTGGCCAATATAATGTAAAAAAAAATCCATAAGCCACTAATTCGGCTTACTTTTTATTGTACAAATCAGGAAACTGAGTCCTGGAAGTGTTGACTCACTTGCCACAACCAACCCTACTTGCCCAGCAGCAATGCAGTTCTGGGAGTCTTCCCCCATCTCTCTTTACTGCATCCTGAGCACCTCTCAACCAAAAGTAGAGCATGTAGTAAGTTCCCAACATGTCTATTCCATTAATGCTTTCAATTTCAATTTCCCATGGTCACTTGGGTAAATTTTAGTGTTAAAGATGAGCGATGCTCAGGGTGCCTGGTTAGCACAGTCATTTGAGTAATGGACTCTTGGTCTGGCTCAGGTCCTATTCTCGGTATTGTGGGATTGAGCCCCACTTCAGGCTGTGTGCTCAGTGTTGAGTTGCTTGAGATTCTCTCTGCCTCTTCCCCTCATCCCACTCTCTCTTACAAATAAGTAAATAAATCTTGCATTAAAAAAAGAGGAGTGATGTTCTCTTTTACAAATTGTAACTTAACAGACACCATGAGCCTACCCATGCCAAAGCCATCATGCCTTCAGTCTTACATTTCAAAAAGAATGTCATTGAGAGTTCAATAATACATGCTCAGTGAGGGTAAATCAACTCTCAGCATTCTGCCAGAAATGCTTTTGTGCTTGGATTGGATTCAGTTGAGGGGATGGACCAATTATATAGTATTGACATCTCAGTCCATTCTGTCACTGTGCATCACTTAGTGAGTTTCAGACATATACTGTATCATGGCAAATTGTACTTACCAAATTTCTCTACAATGTATTATTATTATATTCTAAATTAACAAGATTTCCACAACTCCCAAATTTGTTTTTTTATGCACACCCTGATCTGATTAAGTTTGTCAAAGTAACAGTTGAACATAAATTATCAGCTTTGATGAAATTTTTTAAATTACTGACCAAACGCACTGATAAATAAAGCTATTCTCTGAATTCTGTAAAAACTCAGTTTGTTACTCATCTATCTTCTGCTGGTTATGACTCCTTATTCATCAAGTCCTAGTAGAAATCTCTTACTGAAAAACATCAGTTTCTAGACTTCCTTTCCCATTGAGATGCATGCCACTGGAAGTGCCATTTCCTATCTTTTCTTCTATCCAGAAATACGTTCTTTTTTTTTTTTTGTAGTGTTTTGTTTCACAAGGGAAAAAAACAAAAGTTCATATGCTGTGATCATTAGCCACATATGGCTAATGACTGTTGAGTTGGGCAATGAAAATATGGAACATTTTATCACAGCAAATTCTCCTGGATAACACTGGTCTGGTCAGAGTATGCCATGAGTATGAATTTGTTTTTCTACCTAGAATTACTGATTGGGGTTGAGAAGAAGGAGGGATTTAATCTTGGAAGAGTTATAGACTGAATTTCCAACAGAAGTACTAATTAGCTTGATTTTGTTTGCTTTTGAGAAAGGGAAATATAAATATCATATTCAACTGCATTTCAAATGAAGAAAGAGCCTATTAAAAATATTAGTCTTCAGTACACATTACAGGTAATTAATGCTAGGAAACAGAACTGGGGGGAGGAGTATATATACCTGTGCAGCGAGGGAAGTACTGTGGGAGGGTTGCAAAGTTAAGTACTCAAAACTTGAGCATTTAGTACTGCACTATGCCCTCTGAAGGATCCACTGGAGGGTCAATCATTCTGAAGGTGGCAGGAAGAGAAGAGGCAGAAAGGGGAGAAAAAGAAACTGTAAGAAAGAAGCAGAAATCCGGCTCTTTGGGGTAGATACTGATGGTGAGTTTTTTAGTAAGTGATTAGCTATCTTCCCTGGCCTTTGAAATTCAAAATGCATAGGCAAAGCTCTCCTTGGATGTTGGTGTATCCTCTCAGGAGAATGTTAATCTCAGGGCTTCAGTGACTCAAACCAGACAAATGTAATCTCCCAGAGTACTTGTGCCAGCAAAGTGAAATCAGGGGTAGACTTGATCTCTTTTGCAACTTATGTCTTCAGAGGGAGTTGGAGAGACCAATGTAAATTTTGATATAGAAATATCTCATAGATTTCACACACTCCTTAGAGAATGCAGGACCATAATACAATGAATAGATTACACCATGCCATTAATATAATTTTACCCTCTGTAAAATGTGTTATTTTGCTCCATATCGTTTCAATTTTCATAATCTCTTCAGAATTCCAGCATGGGTAATTATCCAAATGGTTTACAGAATACACTGAGGCAGACATGCTCAATATGCAGCATACTGAGTGATCGTAGAGCACTGACTCCACACAAGCACAGGGTGCAGATGTCAGTCCCCTCAGTACGATAGTGAGTGGTCCGTGCAGCAAGCTGGGTGGCCCTCCTAACCGCTGCCATCTTCGGGCACTACACGATGTCCATTGGAGTTTTGAGGATGAATAAGTAAATTATTGGCAAATGAACAAAAGCACCTGAAAGGAAAACATGGCGTAGGAAGAGAAAGAAGCAAAAGAGAGAAAAGAGGGAGAAAGGAGGAAAAGAAGGAAGAACAACAGATGAGAAGGAAGCAGAAAACTGAAGCTTCAAAAGAGAAGGGAAAGAGGGAAAAAGAAAGGGAAGGAAGAAGGAAGGACTGGGGAAGGGAGGAAGGAAGAGAGGGACAGAAAACAGGAAATATAGTGATGAGAAGTGAGGTGTTCCCAATAATTACCTTGAGTGCCACTCAATGAAGCCATATCTGCTTTATACATCTGTGCACGGGTATTTATCTGAGAAGCACTTACTGAGCATCTATTATGCAAAGTCTCTGAGGAGGTGCAAAGATTTGTCAAATGAACCACAAAGTGCACCACTGACGACAGCCCTAGAAACATCTCTTTATAATTTCAGGACTGCATTATATTAGTAAAAAGAAAATTGCTAATAGAGTTAACATAAACATCTCAGTGGAAGAACAATAATAATAATGTAGACCTTTGAAAATGTTTCAAGCCTAGTATTTTTTTTCACTCATTTCTAGGTAAGTATTCTGGTTTCTCTCACAGATTCCTAACATTCCTTCCACATTTTATATCAATTACTATTTTGACAGACTATAATAGGGAAGTCAATTTGGCTTTCTTTTAGCTGCTTGCTGCTTTATTATCAATCTTTTTCTCTTATTCCATATAATATATTTCAATTTCAAGAGGACGAGTAAGATACAAAAATGCACCATTGTCCAATTTAACGTGAGCCTAAAGCTGAAAATCATAATTTATTTTCTTTTTTTACACTTATTTAAGAATTATAGGGTGGCCACCCCTTCTAATGTGAATTGAGTCAAAAATGTTCTTGTTGGTTTCAAAAAAGTAAAAGAAACAGATTCAAAAAGCTTATGTGTCAGAGGGGCAGAAGTGAAACATAACACAACACAAAAACAAAATGTGAAACAAAAAAATAAGCAAAAATCTATGTTCCCCACACAAAAACCTACACATAGACATTTACAACAGCTTTATTCATAATTGCCAAACTTGGAAGCAACCAAGATGTCCTTCAGTAGGCAAATGGATAAATAAACTGTGGTCTATCCAGACAATGGAATGTTATTCGTGCTAAAAGGAAATGAACTATCAAGCCATGAAAAGACATGGAGGACAGTTAAGTGCATGTTACAAAGTGAAATCAACCAATCTGAAAAGGTACCTACTGTGTATCTCCAACCATGTGACATTCTGGAAAAGGCAAAATATGGACACCATGAAAAGATCAGTGGTGGTCAGGGGTTGCATAGGTGGGGAGGGATGACAAGGCAGAGCACAGAGGGTTTTTAAGGCAGTGAAACTGATCTGTATGATACCATAACAATGGACGCATGCCGTTATACAGCTGTCCAAACCATAGAACATACATCAAGAGTAAGCCCTAATATAAACTATGGACTTTGGGTGATAATGATTTGTCAATGCTGGTTCATCAAGTGCAGCAAATGTTCCACTCCAGTGGGGTGTGTTGGTAATGAGGAGGCTGTGGGCATGTTGGGGCAGGGGTATAGGCCAACCTAAACTTGCTCTAAAAAATAGTCTTAAAAAGAAAACAAAACCCAAACCAAAAAAACCCTAACTAACTAGATAACTAATCAACTAACTAAAATTAGCTTTGGTAAAAACAATGTTATGTATATTTAACCAAGTCTACCTAATCCTGACACATGTAGAACTCCATGCCATAGAAATAGTCCCTCTGCTCAAGCAGCCCTTGCTTAAGACCTGTTTTGGCTCTTCCCCTCCTGCCAAGGCTGATCTACCTTTGTGAACATAAGAGTGGGCCCTACCACCATGCTATTCTTGGCAACTTCCTTGTGATAACTTTTTCTGTTTTGCCAGGCTCCACAGTCTTATTTTACAATAGGGCAAAGTTTCTTCAGCATATTCTCAGCAGTAGTGAGGTGGCTTCCTTACTGTAAAATCACATCAGAATCCTGTTCCATAATCTCCATGAGCTTCAGGGCCTTTGCCTCACTTCTGTTGTCACATCTTTAGGTGATGTGACTTTCTCCAGGAGGAGCATTTGAAGGTGGCTTCAGCCTAGCCCTCTGGGCTCTACTGTACTTACACAGTCTCCTGCATTAAGCAGTTCTAGATCAGCCTTGCTGAGGTGCTTGCTTTTCAATCCAGTGTTTGACCCTGGGTTGACTTCCTGGTAAGAAGAAAAGTGCCAAAGAAAACTCTAGAAGGCGCATTATTACCACGTCCATAACTTGCTCTCTCAATGAGAGATAGCTTTTGCTCTTGATTTTCATGGCCACCAAAACCCACCACTTGGTGCAGCAAGCATACTGTGTAACTGTGTGCAGACATTTCTTTTTTAGCATCTTTCCTTATCAACACAGACCTCAAACTTTCAGGCAGCTCCTGGATTTCAAAATCATGTGAGCATTTAGAATCATGAATTAGAATAATAAAGCAAAAGCTTCAAGAGGAGGCACTTTGAATTAACACACATTGGAATGTTAAAGGCAAGCAATTCGATTGCTCATTGTACCATAAAAAAGAAAAATCAGGAAGAGAAGAACTGTTAAATACTGTAAAGTAATTAAACAAGGAGGCTATTAGACCAAGGTGATTCTAACACCTTGGCAGCTGGCATAAGCAAACTGAACCTAGGCCAGTTGAGTCCTGTAAATGCCTTCAGATGAAGAAATCGAAACTTAAGAACAACCAATAACAAACAGCCAGCTAGACTTTCTCAAATAAGGCAACTGCTTGAACTACATTCAATCCAGTAATTTCCCACCTTTGTGCCACATCTCTTTAGAAACCTTTCCCTTAACTCCTTCCTGCAGAATGCTCCCAGTCACTTTCCAATTTCGTGGTGCCCAATTGGACTATATGTTGGCTCACATAAACTCTTGTGAATTTTAATGTGCCCCAGTTTATCTTTTACTGATATTAAGAGAGAAAAAGTAACACTAAAAGGGTAATACTCTTAATATTTATATGAAGATTAAATTCATTGAACTGAATCTCAAGAAATCACCCCCCCCCATGGACACTTCATGTCTAATGCTTTTCTGAATTACTTTGAAATAATTAAAAGACAGTCAACTGTTCTTGGTGATAATGACACACAGCTCTTTCCTTGAATTCCTTTTAGGTATAAGTCATCTATGGTCATTGACTCTGTATCTTTACTATTTCTTTTCTTTGTATCTCCCTTTCTACTACAACTATCACTCAAAGGTATCTATAATCTCAATATCATTTCCTTCCCCCTTTTTACTAATCCTCGTGAATTTTCTGCACAAGGATTTAACACTGGTGGGCATGGTCCTTAGAATCATCTAATCATCTCAATCAGACAGCCCCCCCCCCCACCCGCCCCACCTTATGAGGTGTGTGATTGCAGCAAATCATCAAAATTTTCTTAGCCCTGGTTTCTTCCAGTGAACCTCCCAGGATAGTTGAGAGAACTAAATAAGTTAGTGCAAGTGAGAGTGTGGAACTTCATACTAGCAAGGCCCATGTGAGCAGTTTCCTTCCTCAGACCCTCCCTCAGCCTCGTGTAGCCGTCTGCCCACAGGCCACCATCATGTTACGGAAACTAGGTTTCCCTCCTTCTCTGAACACTGCTCCCAAGACTTTTTCTCAAATGCTGTTCCTCTTCCAAGGCAATTTCCTCAGTACCCCCTCACACATGCCAACAGCTCAGAGGCTCGCGTAGATAACTGAGTACCATGTACCCGGCTTTGGCTTGAGTGCCCCTCCCAAGCTCTCGATTACATTTCTACCTGTCTGCCCGACATCTTTCTGCGGATGTCCAAACCTCACCTCAAACTCCATTTCACCCTTCCAAAAGTATACATTCTCCTTCTACACCTGTGTTCCCCCTTGGAGCTACAGGAATCACGAATTTCCTTATACCGAATTTACCACTCAAAGAAACACTTCCACTGGCTTATATTGCATTTAACTATCACACATTCATTTATGAGATGGTCGTATGGAGACAAGATCTAACCACCTGCAAATCCAGTGTTGAAGACCTTCATTTATGTTGTTCCAAGGTCTTTACCAAAGGCAGCATAATGAAGAAAATGCTGAATATGGGAATAAGATTGGAGGCTCACATTTAATGGGTTTTGTAAGTTTCAAGTGATTACTTTGCCTCTGAACTTCAATTTCCTCAACTGTAAGAGGGGGAATGATAATCACGACAATGATTTATAGTTTTAGTTTAAAACTGGTATCATATATGTGGAAGTTCTATATTTGTTAGCATATGCTATAAAAATGAATCCAGTTTTGTGATTCTTTCAAAATCTGAAACACAGTACTACAAGGATCTGTTGTGAATGTAATTAATATATGAAGAGCTAGCTATTGATATTCTCATGCTTGATCCTGACAGCATTCCTTTGAACATTTTCCTTCTTTTTAGGTAATGACATTGAGGCCAGAAATTATTAAGTGACTGTGGATCAAGACAATGGATCTTAGGTAGCCTGTTTTTAAGCCTAGTCTGTTCCTCAGTGTTTCATGCTTTTTCTCAATATGTTGTCCATGTTTGAGGCATATATATTTTAGGATAAACTTCAGAGAGCAAATAGAACAGAGTTCTACTCTTCTCTGTTCCCATTTACTCACACTATGTCACCTTGATGCACAACTCATGAGCAACTCAAACACAAAATCTGCCAAACATTTCAGTGTTTGACTAACTTTATAATGAATTAACTGAAGGTTTGGTCTTATACAGACATAGGATCCTTTTAAGACAAACCCAGTAATTCTGAGATCTTCACAAAGAAAGCTTTCAAGAGAGCATTGATACTCACTGATTATTTGCAGTGGTCGTATTAGAAACATAATTCTGTGTAATGGAAAATAAAAAACAAAAACATTGCTTATGCTTGCATGTATTTCTGACTCCCATAATATAAGATACAAGCACTTGTTCCATTTCATTATATCTATTCCTACCTAGACAATATTATCTATAAGAGATAAAAGCCTTCACTGAAGTTAGAATTTGAAATTATCTAATAGTGTGATGCACTCAAAGAATCTAATCAGATATTAAATGGATGCGAACACAAAAATTATACTGAATTTTTTCAAAAGTCTTCAAAAGACTAGTAACACACAGCCATTAAAAATGATGATACCATCATATTTACTGACTTAAATGTTCATCTATATGTATTGTCAGGTGAGGAGAGAATATGTCTGAAAACATTCTATCTGCGTGAGCGTGCATGGGAATATACAGATGGACTGACTTACCAAATGATGTTAATAGTAGTTATCTCGAAACGGTGGAACATTGTGTGAATTTTAGCAAACATTTCTTATGGTTTTCTGCATTAAGTAAATTTCTTTTTTATGATGAAAGTTTATAATTTTTAAAATCAGGGGAAGTATTTTCAGTTTGGAGATAAAGGAACAAAACCTAATCACTCACCCACGGTAAGGTGAAGTTAGGGCCGACAGGTGGACCAGAACGGTGACCTGTAGTGCCATAGTCCAAACCAACAAACCTGAATGCTATTATTGTCACTGCAGGAGCCACTAGAGGAAAAAAACCAAATGCACTGAAGTTGAAAGACATGAAAGAGAGCCAGACCTAGAAAGAGTGTAATAAATGAAAACATATACGACCGCATTCGCGAACGTCCCATGTAAATACCAAACCTAAAGATCGAGTTGTTCCACGTCACATTTATGAGTGAAACCCATCCCCTTCCTGCTGATCAACTTGCTGAGTTTCATGGAGCCCAGTGAGAGCCTCCTGTGAAATGCAAATACAGACAACCTAAGGCTGCTGGGTCCTACACTCAGAGGGGACAATCATTTCTGCAGTCTTTAGCCAAAGCAGAGCGACGGTACATTGGCAAAAGTAAAGGCACAATTTAAAAGCATGTGCATGTGCCAGAATTTACAGGGATTGAGAAAAGACATTTGTGAGCGCAAAATACCATTTTTTAAAACCCAATTTTGTTGGGCCTTAATTAAAGAGGCCTTTCCCCTCTTTTCTGCCGCCTGGGCTGTGGGCTTGCGGCTTCTCCGGGCTTAGAAGGGCATTTTCATTGGTCCCGGGACTAATTAGGAAGGACTCACACTGTTCCCCAGCCTCCTGAAAGACCAGAACAAAGGCTGCTGCTGGTAGATTGCAGCTCTGTCTCGAATGCAGAGGCTCAGGAGTAAAAGAGAAAGAAAAGCTTTTGGATAGAAAGGCCTTTTGATCCCGTGAAAGAAATTAAGAACTAAAACAGAGGCCTAGGCGCTGCTGCGCACAGCCCTCCGCGCAGACTCCATTGTGGGTAGGAACAAGGTCAACAAAGCCAGTCTGATCCTGAACACCTCACGTTAAAGAGGCATCTATTAGCTTCTGCGTCCCGGGCTCTTCTACCACGAAGCACTTTCCCAATCAGACCGTCTGGTGATTGGGAATATGAGCAGCATCCCACATTCATCTGGACAATTAATGCATGATTTCGTTTTTGATTGTTTGCAAATACAGTGCAAACAATTGTGTTTTCTTTTTTGAACTGAGCTAAAATAAAGAAAGCTGTTAAGGAAAAACATATGCACACACACTCATCATGATATTAGCAGCTCATTGATGTTAAACCAAAATTTAATCAAATCCCTCCCCACATTTTAAAATAATTGCCATTTAACCAAACAGCATGAAAAGAATACACTTGTTTTTCCTCACTAAACTATGGGAGTCCTGGGTGCCAACGAACTTCCCGGCAGCCTGGATTTCTGAGTTGCAAGTGACCAAAGCTAAATGTGACCACTTGTTCTGAAACTTGCAGTCTTCACGCATAGAACTGACATGGAAGTCCTTTTTCTAATGGTATGAACTTAAAAATTGTGCATTTTCAGAGATCTCCTTCTGAATAACAATAATTGCCCTTTATTGAGCACTTTTATGCTAGCTTCCACAGGAAGCACTCTACATGCATTACCTCAATTAACTCTGAAAAATCTATGACTTCAGCACGACTGTGATCTGTGGTCTACAGATGAGGAGGCCAAGGGTCTGAGAGGCTACATGAAAGAGGGAGGATCCAGATGTTAGGACAGAGTGGAAATTTGAAATCATGGTTTCCTGACTTCAGAAGCTAAACTTTCAACACTGAGACACTGTGGTGGAATTGACATTTTGATGTGTATGTAATCATGTGGAATTACAGAATCAGAAATCATGGAATCTGCACTCCTCAATTTGCAGATAAGAAATTAGCCTCAGAGAAGTTAGAGAATTTGTCTGTGTTGATTTGGTAAATTGCAATCTCCTAATTTCAGAGCTCTTCTGAATAGGAAGATTCTTATAGAACAGATCCAAATGACATGGAGGGCCTGGGCTAGCATAGATTTCTGGACCCCATGGCCATAGTTTCTGATTTGGGGGGCCTGGGACAGAGTGCCAGCATTTGCCTTCTACTACGTTCCCACAATGATGCGGCTGGTCTGGGAAGCCCCATTTTGAGAGCCATCCCAGTCCCATCACACTGCTTCTCACGTCACTGTGAGTGCAAAACTGAGGAAGAGCATGAGTGGAATCAAGCAGCAAAATAGGCATGATTTTATTCAATCCGATGAGCCTCAGCCATGCCTCCTTGAATATTATGTCCTTCTCATCCATCCAGCGATCACACTCAGAATTTTTGTGAAGTCTAATAGCAATCATTTACAGCAACATTATGTTCAGAGCAACTATTTGCGGGAGATTCTCTCTAAGACCTTTGGATTCATTTTCCTCCGTAAAAGACAACTGTAAAAGCTAAATGTTTTCCTGCATGCATTAAGTTAGTTTCACAGTTCCTCTCAAGCCATTTCCAACACAGAATTTGGATAATACTGCAGTATGATTTCTCTTTCAAGGGGGCTTGTCCCACCTTCTGTTGTGCAGGTGACTCAGCATTGAAATGTAATTTACCAAAATGATTATGATCTGGTAAGTGTATTCCTTTGCTCCGGGAATATTGAAACATCCATCAGCCAAGTGCACTTTTCTTATCCTCTTCCCCCAAATCCTTTTCACCTATTCAGGTCGCAATCTGCAATTGCTCAAAGTGCACAATAATCCTTATTCAAACCTGTTTGTTATCTAGAAAGGATACGAGCGACCTTGAAAGATCCAAGGAAAACTTGGATAAGTCCTGCTCTGTCCTACAAAACTTTCCTTCTGGGTCACATTCCAGGCCTGTTTTATCACATGGCCAAACGACCAGCCATCATCACCAACAATTTGCTTATCAGCAGTCTGTGTGGGCAAGTCCGTTGAGATTGTCACTGGCATGAACAGGTGGCTTCCACTGCCACAAATGCCCGCTGTAATTTTTTATCACCTGCTTATTCTGAGATCTGCTTGCTGCAAAGGTGCTAGATTAAATAGGAGGAAATAGGACCTCTTTAAAAGTGATTAGGACTAAGTACGTGGTCTTCTGAGTTTGAATGACAAAAAAATAACAGCAAAGCCCTGGCACAGTGAACCTGGTGCCTTCTCAAAATGAACAATTCTTGGGCGCCTGGGTGGCTCAGTGGGTTAAAGCCTCTGCCTTCAGCTCAGCTCATGATCTCAGGATCCTGGGATTGAGGCCCGCATGGGGCTCTCTGCTCGGCAGGGAGCCTGTTTCCTCTGCTCTCTCTTCCTGACTCTCTGCCTACTTGTGATCTCTCTCTCTCTGTCAAATAAATAAATAAATAAATAAATAAATAAATAAATAAATAAAATTTAAAAAGAAAAACAATTCTCAGTCTTCTGAGCAGCCTTCTTCCTCTGTGAGCAAAAGGCATTTCCAAGCAAGGACATGATTATATCGCATGCCTAGAAACATTCCAGCAGCTTCAAGGTGGGGAGGGGGGGGTCAACTCCCATAATTACTGTGATCCTGGCATTAAGGCAGGAATAGGGCAAGAGCAGGAAGTACTAAAGCAGTAACAATCACAATATCGCAAGCGGACTCGGAGTGGCAGAGATAACCTGCAATATAAGGTCTTGTCTTTTCAGATGGAGAATTTTCAAAGTTGATGTTGACTGGTTTCCTAAGCATCGAAAGCAGGAAGTAACCCCTGGGACAAACATGGGGCAGAAACAGAATGTTGTAGAGCCAAGACAGAAAGTGGAGGACCCTGGATTGGACCAAAGAGCTATTACCCTAGTGGGGAACCATTGACAGTGGACTCTGACTGCACATCAGAGATTTCGTTCTTGGGTTGGTAGTTTTTTAAAATACGCTTCTGAAACACGATTCTGAAAGTGCAGCCAGGGTTGGCCTAGAGCAATACAGCTAATAAAGCTGCAAGTAATTTGTACTTTTACGGGTTTTAGTCAACTCTTAGTAGATCTACATAGTTTATTTCAAGGTTCCATGTTTCATTTGACCTAGTTAATTCTTTGATGACCTTGATATAATCTGAAAACGAAAAGTTTATTCAAATGTTGCTCAGGAAAGATGTAGAAATCAGAGAAGCTCAACCAATGTTTATCATTACTGTGATGTTTAGGGAGTAGAGATGAATATCACCTATACTTACGTCAGATGGGTCGTGCTGTTCACTAAGATTTGTCCAGCATTTAAATACCCATGACAGGTTCTAGCAAATTGTGTAAAAGGTAAACTGGTTGCTTTCCTATTTCCTGTGTGAGTGTCCCTTCATCTTTGTTTCTCTTCTCTGCCTTCCCTATGCTGTTACTTGGATGCTAATTTCCTCCTAGAGAACTCTGTTCAGCATGCACTGATTCTTGTGAGTGTTAATTGGTGCTCAAAGAACAAAGAGCCTCATGGTCAAGAAAACTTGGGAAATGCTGAATACCAGATTCTCTCCTAGGAAAGTCATAATACCCATTAGCATATTAAAGGCTCTGAAAGGTCCTGCAGGAAGAAAGAAATCTCTCTAATTTTGCTTAACTGTTAAACAAACCTATTTGAGCCAGGAAAGACTTTTTTTCCCCCTTGGCACATCTATTAACACACTCCAGAATAAAATGTCCTTCACCCTGAACTGGGAAATATGAATGTTAGCAAAACTTCAAGTTACAACCTTGTCTAGACCACTTCTATTTTAGCAGTGTACTTGGTAAAGCCTTCTCAATGCAAAGGATGTTTACTGGGACTATTGAAAAGTCATCACATGTCTGTTCGTGAAGAAGAACCTGAAAAAATAGAGGAATTTATAATACCATGAGGCAGAAGCTATCATTTCATATTGACTTCAAGACCATGTGACCCATTTATTACGTTCCTTAAACCAGGCAACAAATAAACTAGAAGGAACACACACACACACACACACACACACACACACACGAATAGCACAAGTAAAACATAATTTGCTGTTCCCTCTAATTTCCATCTATCATGGTGTTTCCTCTGTTTTAGAGACAAACAGAGCTCAGTTTCAAATCCTAGTTGTGCTACTTACAGTTGACTGACCTTGGGCAAAATACTGAATGAACTTCTGTTTCCTCATCTGTGAAATGAAATATTTACCTAAATATTGTTGCAGAGAATCAATGAGGTAACATGAATGAAGTACGTAGCATATAATAGCCACTCAGTAAATTGTAATTTCCCCACAGTCCTCCAATTCTTCCCTCCACATTTCAGAATTAGTTGATTGAGAATGACAGACAGCATTCTTCTCAAGTGCAAATAAATGATACACTGCTGTTGCACTGAATACATTGTAATAAAATTGGTGTTCCTGTCTATCACCCTATTGTGAGCTCCTGAGAAGCAGCACCGGTGTTAAATTCACCAGGCTAGGGACTTCGACATATGAGGAGCTTGGGATGCTTGTTAAATAAATAATCTCCAAAAACCACTATCCTTTATCTTCCACAATCTTGTTTTTCCAGCTACTAATGATGGCCAGTCAAAGCTACTTTGACTCGTTGTTCAATCTCTCTGCAATAATGCTTCTACTCTGAAATAACACACACATCACAATATCAGTTTAATACACATAAATTAGTTGCTCATTGCACTGCGGTATCAGTTAATTTTGAAATTGCATTATAGATTTCTAAATTAGACAGACTGCCTGCCTGTCACTCATGCCACATAAAATGAATGCCAACATCAGGCATCACCTTTCTCTGGCTTTGCCAGACTGAAGGTCATTATCAATTGCTGTTTAATCAGCCAAGTCATGCATATAGACAAAGGTTAACTGTGCATGGACCAATCTGACTTCCTTTGTCATGGCAAGACAATTTGCGGCTTAATAAAGCCTCTCTGATTGCACTTAACAACACCTGCTTAAATATCCACCCTCATTAATAGCACACTAATGAGTTAGGGATCTTCTGGCAAGGGCATGATCAAAGACAGATGATTTGCTTTCTGATTAAATGACCTAAATAACATAAAATGAAATCTCCCCATTTCCTTTAGGGAAAGTCTTTGGAAAAAAGTTACAAAAGCTGTTAGCATCTTCAGATATGGTTAAAAAACAAAAGACAGGAAAGGACCATCCTTTAGCTCTTTTCAATGTAGAACCACACTGAACAATAAATGCAATTGAGCCAAATCAAGCCCTTGACCTTCGAACTCATACCCTAATCACAATTTAATCACAGAACAAGAAAGCAAAAAGAGGTAAAACGCATTAAAAAAACAAATTTGGGAATCTTTACAGAGGCAGTGTATTCATATATTATTATTATTATTATTATTATTATTATGTTAGAAACTGCTTTGTTAATAGTATAATAAAAGTGATTTGACCCCTTTGCATACCGCAGAGTTTTGGAGTTTAATGTTGACTTACTATCCAAAGTCAGGCATGTCATTTGCTGCTCCGAATAGAGCCTTGTGGTCCGATTCCATACAACCACTGGCTGAACTTTGAATACTGGGAATCTTGCACTTTCCCTTTTGCATTTCTGTAATTATTCTCTCTGTACTAGAAATGTCAATCATTCTTGCTTGCCCGCCTGCCCCCGTGGTTCCTGGTAAGGGAGTGGCTGTGTCATAACTTGTGCTACAAAGGCTAGTGAGGAAATAGAACCGGGGGTCAGAACCCTACCCTGGGCAGCCAATCCAGAGGCTTACCAGGGACCACAGGTCATGGTAGTTGACTGGCCAATCTAAAGTCTTCTCAGGAATGGAATGGAGGGCATTGGTGGCTCAGAGGGCTAAGCCTCTGTCTTCCGCTCAGGTCATGATCTCAGGGTCCTGGGATGAAGCCCTGCTCAGCAGGGAGCCTGCTTCCCCCTCTCTGCCTGCCTCTCTGCCTACCTGTGATCCCTCTCTGTCAAATAAATAAATAAAATCTTAAAAAGAAAAAAAGAAAGAAAGAAAGAAGGAAAGAAAAGAAATGGAATGGAATGGCAAACCAGAGAGAATATGAGGCTGGCAGAGAGAAGCAAAAGTAGATAAACATGGTTAGCTGAGTTACGTTCATAAAGGAGCACAAAAATTCTGCTAGGTTTATTTTGATCGTTTGTTCTTAATCTTTCATTTTGACATTCTTTTAAGCTTACAGAAAATTTGTAAGGGGGTGGAAAGATAACCTTTTTTACTGAGATTCCTCTAAAGATAGCATTTTACATTTACTTCACTCTTCTTTAGAGAGATATATATGTGTTTGAATATATATGTATTTGCATTTGTCTTTATATTTACATACTTGTAATTATTTTTCCTGAATATCTTAAGTTGCTTTCTGATGCTCCTTTACCCCTAACTACATTAGTGTCTATTTCCTATAAGAAAAGCCTTCTTTTACATAACCCCTGCATAATTGTAAAAATCAGGAAATGAACACTGATGCGATAATATTACTTAATATACAGACAGTATTCAGATTTCACTTATTGTCCTCATAACATCTTCCGTGGCAAGAGAGACCCTAAAATGATGCATTCTGCCAGTGCTGCTTCTCAGTCTCCTATACTTTGGACTCACTTCTACTTTTTTCTTTGTACTCTGTGAATTGTCAGCTTTGAGGAGAACGGGGCAAGTGTTTTGTGGAATGTCCCTCTGGTGGGGCATGTCTGACTGGCTCCTTCTGATTGGATTCAGATGACCCTTGGTGACTGTGGCGTGGAATGAACTTCCCTGTGTGTGTGATTATAACTCAGCCCAGGTGACACACAACTGTTGGATTCTCCATGAGTCTTTTTTTTTTTTTTAAAGATTTTATTTATTTGACAGAGAGAAACACAGCCAGAGAGGGAACACAAGCAGGGGGAGTGACCCACCGATAAGGGAGCCCGATGTGGGGCTCGATGTGGGGCTCGATCCTGGGTCTCCGGGATCACGACCTGAAGCCAAAGGCAGTCGCTTAACCAACTGAGCCACCCAGGCGCCGCCTCTCCATGAGTCTTTTTGATGGCTTAGTGTGCATCCTTTGAATTTTCTTGAGCAAGAAGTGAGAGTATGAATATTTTTTTTCCTCGAAACCTGAAAAGCTTAAGTCACAAACACTCCTATTTCAGTTGCTTATTTGAGGGGAAAGACAGTGAGCATATAGTTAATTCCACAAAATGGAATCTGAATCCTGATCGTCTGGGTCCAATTCCTAGCTCTCTTACTGAAAGGGCAATTGACTCTCCCTGTGACTTGATTTCTTTATCCATACAATAGGATTAATAATAATTAAAAAAAAAAACCCTTCTGGGGGCACCTGGGTGGCTCAGTTGGTTAAGCGACTGCCTTCGGCTCAGGTCATGATCCCGGAGACCGGGGATCGAGCCCCACATCAGGCTTCCTGCTCGGCGGGAAGCCTGCTTCTCCCTCTCTCACTCTCCTTGCTTGTGTTCCCTCTCTGGCTGTGTTTCTCTCTGTCAAATAAAGAAAATCTTAAAAAAAAAAGAAAGAAAAAAAAGGAAAAAACCCTTCTGGGGTTGTTGTGAGGATTAAATGGCATTACATTAGAGCATTTGATGGAGAGTTGCATCTCGGTCAGTATGGCACATTGAACACTTAGAAAAAAAATCTCAGTAGTATATTACTCATCAAAATGGTGAGAGAATAAGTAAATAAAATAGGAAAACAAATACGAATTCCCCATAGCCAGTGGTGTGATGGAGCTGACTGGTATTGACTCACAAAAGCTATCTTTTGAATTTTTAGAAACTTGGCAAATCAGTTGTGAAACTCTTGTCATTATTAAAAATAACGCTATAAAAACTTATAATACTCTGTCATTATTAAAAATAACACTATATAACTTATAATTAAATAAGTTACATTAAAAATAGGTATTAAACTGCAGATATTAAACTGCATAATTTTCTAATTATTTTGTTAATTGTACTACAGCCTGAGCTCTAGGTAATTCCTATCTCTATAAGCTGTTGTGCTGTTGTTCATCGCTTCAGTGAAGTCACATTAGTAGTTTGGCCATGGTGGCAAGAGTTCCACTATGAAAATTGGCAAACACTACAAATCAGGGATTTTTTTGCTTTTTTTCCTGGAGAGCCAGTTGTTAAACATTTACCAGCATGCTACTGCTCCCAGCCTAGATGTGATAAGAAAGCAGGATTCAAGGCATTTAAGGAGACCTAGAACCAAAATTTTCTTTGGAGACTATCTCCCGATCTCCAGTGGCTAGGTCTGTTGTAATGGCCACACATTTGGGTAGGAAAGAAACGAAGCCAGTGGTTCAGGATGAAGCACTGGACTGGAAACTGGCTTGTAGAGCTGGACTTTCTAAGGGATGACACACCCAATGGGTTTGATTTAGGAAAATAAAATTGCTCTTGGAGGAAGACTGTGGAGATTTTGTCTGGACTGGCTTTAGCTTCAAGAGGAGAGAAAAAAAAAAAGAAAAGGAAAAAGTCTGAATTGAGAAATTCTAATTACAGACTCCTGCTCCTCTCTGTCTGGGGCTAGACCCTAACTGCCCTGCTTGGTCTTAAAGTCTGTAAACGTTAAGTCTCTTAATTATTAGTTTACAGTGATCCAGGGAAGGTAGGGGGCCCATAGCCAGTGCAGATGGAATTCCTTTCTAATGGAATGCAAAGAATTCCTGCAGATAATACTCTAAGGAATATGAAGTTACAATCAGGATCACTAACTACGAAACAATAAAAAACAAAAAGGAAAGAAATATGACAGGCATTTCCAATAACTTTGCTAAAACATACAAAAAATGTTGAGGCGCCATTAACAGAGAACACGTAGCAAAACCTTTAGGATACACCACCACTGCTTAACCACAGAAGTGACCAGAATTAATAAGGGCGATGATACAGTTTGTGAGAATGTGAACCGACCGGAATACTCACACAGTGTTACTAAAGGTTCATTTGGAAAGATAAAATTGGCATTCGTTTCTGTAGTTGAAGATACTTGTCACAGCTTGGTTTCTCTGGAAAGCAGACACCGAAAAGTTTATCGGGGAAGGACACCTGTGAGAAGAACAGGAAAGAAGCAGGACAGATAAATGAGTAGTGGGTCTACCACCCTGTCAGTGCATGCATTAGAGAACTTGGATCCTTTGCTCTCTTCCCATAGTATTTCCTGCTGCTTTCACGAATGCTTTTTCTAAGCATTTAATTTAAGCATTCTAATTTAAACTTCCCAATACGTTATTTTTTAAAAAGATTTTATTTACTAATTTGACAGAGAGAGAGACGGAGCACAAGCAGGAGGAGTAGCAGGAAGGGAAAAGGGAGAAACAGGCTTCCTACTGAGCAGGGAGCATGCTGTGGGACTCGATTCCAGGACCCTGGGATCATGACTTGAGCTGAAGGCAGACTCTCAACCAACTGAGTCACCCAGGCGCCCCTCAATACGTTATTATTAATAATACTGCTTTGTACATGCAATATTCCTTGGATAGCCACATCATGATCCTTCCCAGTGCTTTCCAGTTCCTCTGACATATTAAAGCTGCCATCCAATGCCATTTGTCTTCTGCCTGAAGAACCTTTATTGTTTGCCTTCATGTGTGTCTCCTGATGATAGATTCTTCTACCAGTTTTTGTTTATCTGAAAATATCATCATTTTGCTTTCATTTTCAGAAAGACATTTTCACTGATAATAAAATTCTAAGTTGAAATTACTTGCTCTCATCACTTTGAAAATATCATTCCATTGTCTTCTGGCTTCCATTGTTTATATTGAAAAATTGGCTCCTTTTCTAGGCACTATTTCTGCGTTATTTCAGAGGTCCCTTTTTACTTCCTCATTTCTTCAATGCCTGTTTAAATAAATGTTCATGTTAAAATCTTTATGATAAAATCTCTAGTGTGGTTTCTGTGTTCTTGATTAAATAGTGACTGACACAGATAGTTATTTTGAAGTGTATATCTCCTATTTCCAATTTCTGCATTTACTTCTGGTTGACTTTTTCTCATTTTATTGACAAATTGTGTTGTTCTTTTATACCTGGTTATTTTTGAGTATTGAATATTATCTATGAAAAAATAGTTATATATACATAGTTATAGGTACAGTGTATTATACATCTATAAGTTTATTTTGTTCTAGTCACTGTGATAAACATTTTACATGAGTTACCTAACAGTTATCAGGCAGAAACTACTATTATTATCCTTATTTTAAATATAAGGAAACTGAGGTTTAAAGAAGTTACATAGCTAACCCAAGATTACATGGTTAGTAAGTGGTAGAATTGCGCTTTAAGTTCAAGTCTATGTGGTTCCAATTTTAGAGCTCTTAACTGCTAAGTTAACTGCCTAAACATAAAAATGAAAAGATCAGTTTTATTCAGAATATGAAAATCTAGTTACCATGGCAGCCTGCCTCCCTGGAAACACGTAATACTTCAGCATGTATGTACTATGTGCATGTGTCTGTGTGTGCATGCATGCGTTGGGGTGCTGGTACAGGCTTTAGCATGTCTTTTTTTTAAGGTTTTATTTATTTATTTGACAGAGAAAAACACAGCAAGAGAAGGAACACAAGCAGGGGGAGTGAGAGAGGGAGAAGCAGGTTTCCCACCGAGCAGGGAGCCCGATGTGGGGCTCGATCCCGAGTCTCTGGGATCATGACCTGAGCCGAAGGCAGTCGCTTAACCAACTGAGCCACCCAGGCGCCCCAGACTTCAGCATTTTTTTTGAAAGAGTCAAGTTGATAGTTGGATAAACTAAATTAATATTTCTCTGGTGAATGATTCAAAGTGTTGAAACAAAAAGTTCTTTGGCCAAAGAAGAAGAGATTGAGGAGCTGGAGTCTAAGTGAGTTATAGAAAGGAGGTGAGAAGGAGAGAAAGTGTAAAAAGCATTTTGACTATTACTCTTATGTAATAGTTTTTTGTTTAATCTCATTAAAGCAACAGGAACATAAGATGTTCATTTGGTCCCCTAGTGATATCTTTTTAAAATTGAATTATCAAATTCAATATGCTTTCGTGATAAAACCTCTCAGCAAAGTAGGAATAGAGAAGAACTTTCTCAACTTGATAAAGAAAATGTGTAAAAAACCCTAGAGCCAACATTTTAATAATGCAAAGCTACAGATTTTGTATTAAGATTAGGAACAGGGCGCCTGGGTGGCTCAGTTGGTTAAGCAACTGCCTTCGGCTCAGGTCATGATCCCGGAGATCCGGGATCAAGTCCAATATCGGGCTCCCTGCTCAGCGGGAAGCCTGCTTCTCCCTCTCTTACTCCCCCTGCTTGTGTTCCCTCTCTGGCTATGTTTCTCTCCGTCAAATAAATAAAATCTTAAAAAAAAAAAAAAAAAAAGATTAGGAACAAAGCAAGGATGTCCCCTCTCACCATTCCTTTTCAAGATCATACTGGAAATCTTAGGTAGTGCACTAAGACCCTAAGAAAGGAAAGTAAACTGTGTATGGATTGTATAAGAAAAAATGAAATTGTCTTTGTTCTCAGATAATATGATTGTCCATGTAGAAAATCCCAAAGAATTGGCAAAAACAAAAAACAGAAACAAAAAAAACCTCCTGGAAATAAGTGAATATAGCAAAGTTTCAGGACACTACGTTAATGTTCAAAAGTCAACCACTTTCCCACATACCAGCTATGAACAAATTGAAATTTAAAACAATACCACTGGAAAGTCTGGGTGACTCAGTTGGTGAAGAATCTGCCTTCAGCTAAGGTCATGATCCCAGAGTCCTGGGATTGAATGCCACATTGGGTTCCCTGCTCAGCAGAGAGCCTGCTTCTCCCCCTATCCCTCACCCCGCTTGTGCTCTTTTTCTTGCTCACTCTCTCAAATAAATAAATAAAATCTTTAAAAAAATACCACTTACTTTAGCACCTCCCCAAAATAAAGTATTTATGTATAAATCTAAGAAAATATCTATAAGATGAACATGAAGAAAACTGAAAAACTCAGTTGGAAAAAACTAAAACTAGAACTAAATATATGGAGAGATAATCTGTGTTCAAGGAGAGGAAGATACTATTGTCAAGATGTCTGTTCTTCCCAACTTAACTATAGATTCAGTGCAATTTGCATCAAAATCTCAGCAAGTTATTTTGTGGATATTAACAAATGGATTCCAAAGTGTATATGGAAAGGCAAAAGACTTAGAATAGTCAACACAATACTGAGGGAGAAGAACAAAGTCAGAGGACTGACCCTACTGGATTTTAAGATTTACTATAAAGATATGGTGATCAAGAAAGTGTGGTATTGGGTAAAGGATAAAAAAAAAAAAAAGATCGAGGGAGCAGAATAAAGAGCTCAGAAATAGAGCCATATAAATAGAGTCAACTACTATTTGACAAAATAGCAAAGGCAATACAATGGAATCTTCCAACAAAAGGTGCTGAAATCACTGAATGTCCACATTAAAAAAAAAAAAAAAGAGGAGGAGGAGGCAAAGAAGAATCATCATCTAGACACAGACCTTACACAACCTTTGCAAAAATTAACTCAAAATAGATCATAGAAAGAAATGCAAAGTACAAAATTCTAAAACTCCTAGAAGATAACATAGGAAAAAATCTAGATGACCTTCAGTATGGCAGTGATTTTTTAGGTACAAAACCAAAGTCATAACTCATGAAAGAAGCAGTCAATAAGTTGGACTTCATTAAAATGAAGAACTACTGCTCTGTGAAAGACACAGACAAAAAAGAAGACAAGACACAGACTGGGAGAAAGTGTTTATAAAGAACACATCTGATAAAGGGCTATAACCCAAATATAAAAAACTCCTAAACCTTGACAATAAGAAAACCAACAACCCAATTAAAAATGGCAAAGACCTGGGGTGCCTGGGTGGCTCAGTTGGTTAAGAGACTGCCTTCGGCTCAGGTCATGATCCCGGAGATCCGGGATCGAGTCCCACATCAGGCTCCCTGCTCGACAGGAGGCCTGCTTCTCCCTCTCTCATTCTTCCTGCTTGTGTTCCCTCTCTGGCTATGTTTCTCTCTGTCAAATAAATTTTAAAATAAAAAAAAAATGGCAAAGACCTGAACAGACATCTCACCAAAAAAGATATACACATGGAAGATAAACATATGAAAAGACACACAGTATCATATGCCATTAGGAAAATACAAATTAAAACAACAATGAGGTACCACTGCCTTCTCCTAGAATAGCCAGTCAGAACCCTGATAATGCTGACAAGTTTATGAACAGTAGGAGCTCTCATTCTTGCAAAATGGTACAGCCACTTTGGAAGACAGTTTGGTGATTTCCCATGAAACTAAGCACACTCCTTAAGACCCAGCCACCATATTTCTTGATATTTACCTAAATGAATTGAAACTTATGTCCATACAAAAATTTGCACATGGGTAGTTAGAATGGCTTCATTCATAATGGCCAAACTTGGAAGCAATCAAGTTGTCTTTCAGTAGGCGAAAGGCTCAATAAACTGTGGTCCATGCAAACAATGGAATATTATTTCGTGGTAAAAAGAAATAAGCCAACAAGCCATGAAAAGACATGGAGGAACTTTAAATGCATCTTACTAAGTGAAAGAAACCAATCTGAAAAGGCTACATATTATTATTCTAACTATATGACATTTTGGAAAATGTAAAACTATGAAGACAGTAAAATGGTCAGTGGTTGTCAGGAGTTAGAGAGGAAGGAGGGATGAATTGGCAGAGCACAGAGGGTTTTTAGAACAGTGAAACTATTCCATAAAATACTGTAATCTATAAGATACTGTAAAAACCATGATACAATAAATCTTAATGTAAACCGTGGACTTGGGGTGATAATCATGAGTCAGTGTAAGTTCATTAACTGTAACAATTGTACTTCTCTGGTGTGGGATGTGGATAAGGAAGGACACTGTGTATGTGGGGGCAGGGAGCATATATCTGTTCTCTGTACCTTCTGGTCCATTTTGTTGTGAACCTAAAAAAATTCTGTTAAAATTGCATTCTTTCTCTACTTTAAAATATGCTTTGGGAATTTGGTTCTTTAGTTTATTATTCTGGCTACCTCATAGCTGGCTCTATAAGAATCGAATGTACCCAACAGTCACACTGTTCTGCTTAATTCCAAATCCTTTCCCATCTTTCCCTCAATGTTTTATGTCTGCCTGAAATCAGAGAGAGGGTTAAAACCGTAGGTAATAGAACATGGGGACTTGATTCACTGTTCACACTCAAGAGATCTTCATTGGAAAATGCTCTTTCTATAAGGCAGAAAGAAATATTTCCCAGCATTAGCAATGGGTCATATAGAAAGGTGAAAGCAAGTAATTCTAGTGTGTACCCACACAGCTCTTAAAGGACTTTGTTTAGACTACCACTTTGTTGTTGTTTTTCAGAAAGACCTGCACAGTCACAAACACTGAGTGATTAGAAAGGCATAGTGGATTTATGTCCAAATATAATCCCAAACAGGCAGATGTGAGAAGTGAGGAAATTAAAAAATCATGTGCTGTCTGAGATGCTTTCTCTCTCTTTTCTGGGAAGCTAACTACTTATTTTAGAAGGTCCCATTTCAAGTCCTCTCTCCTCCATTAAACATAACCTCTTGAGCCTTCTCAGGCTTGTTAGAATTTGCTCTTCAGACTCAGAGTCAGTAGCTTTTATTTTAAAAAACTGAATTGATTGCTTTATGTTTTTGCTATTTTTGAAGGTCAAGATTGAAAGTTCCTTAAGGGTAGAGACCAAAACTTATATCCCTTTTGCCATCTTTGCATCCCTAGTAGAGCACTTGGTAAGTGCTTAGTGAATATTTATGAATTGATGGTGCAGCATGTGAAGTGTTACTCTAAGTTTCATCATTAAAAGGAAATCAACTCAATGATCAGTAAGGGTTAGCTTAGACAAATTTTAAATATAGGTACATCAACAATTAAATCTTATGAAAAAGTCAACAGATTAATTTTCCTTGTTTCTAGGATGGTTTTAGAAAGGCATGTGGATAAGACAGCAAATGGGAATTGGATGCTACTGTTCCAGTTCAGCTTATTAGGAGGGGACAAATTGGCATTTCTCTGAATCTTGATATCCTCATCGCTTAAAAGGGGATAATGTGCACTCTGCCACCTCCACTAAATAATTTCCAGGAGAAGAGAAGAAAATAAACTTCAACTATGCTTATTTTTTTTCCTGTATTGTATTATAGTCAGCATATTGCTACACATTGGAGGTATTGACATACTAGAATTGGCCTGTATAGGCTTGTGAGAATGGATTTTTATACTTTGAAGGATTTTGTGAGTTGGTTATTGACCATAGCCATTATGAAAAATTAAATTACATAAACTTACAATTAAATGAATTACATTAAAATATGGGCAATGAATAATCAAAACTCATCACTTCCTAATTATTTTTCTATATTTTATTATTATCTATGATCTTGAGGTTTTTATGTCTATTTTATCTGTGTGGTAGAAATATTATATAATGGAGTGCTATTTCACATCTCTTTCCAGCTCTGCATTCAATAAATCACATTGTTAGCTTGAAATTGGACATGATGAAAGTATTTTCACCATGGAAATCAGGAAATGCTACAAATAAAGGTTTTTTTTGTTCAGATAGCCAGTTTTTAAACATTTACAATACACCATGGGTATTTCCCCCACTTGATTATTAGCAACTTGAGAAAAGAGCTGGTGCCAAACCTATCTTTCTTTATCCCACAGCGTGGAGTATAAGATTAAATCCCCTGGAGAGTTTTTAAAAAGAGAAAATAATCTGATGCCTGGACAGCCCACCTCCAAGCTTTTGATTTAGTCGGTTTGACTAGGTACTAAAGTATTTTTTAAAAAGCTTCCTGTTGAGTCTAATGTTCATCAAATTGAAATATCACTGTGAAACTATTAGGCATTAGCAAGTGATTACTGAATAAAAGAATAAATGTGTTAAACTTTAAAAACTGCAATATACTCTGTATAAGATTTTGTAAGATTCTTGTAGGAAAAATACCTCTTTAAAATTAGTTTGTGATAGTTCTTCTCAAATGCTCACCAATTTCCAGTGGTGGACCCAGTGGAGAAAGAAACTCAGTATCTGAAGAAAGAAATGGCGTGAACTTCACTGGATACCTTTTCAGTTTTGCACCATGATTACATATAAGCCATTCAAAACACATAATTCTTTATGATTTATGTTATAAATATGTTTAGTGAACAAATTGACTTTAAAGATATAGTTTATAATTTCTCAATCTGATTCTTGGAAATTGCCTAATTAACCCCTTTAGAGTAGAGGAAAGTATTGCAAGTATATTGCTCTTCTTTTACAGTTAGCTGAGGCTCTAGCATAGGACCACAGGAAATGGTCAGCTACCAATGACAGCCAAAGTAGATTATTTTTAAAGTCCCTGAAGAAAGCAAGTCTGATTAAGAGTGTGTCAGGACTACCTTGACATAGGCACATCCAACCATTTGAGGGCAATGATGGGATTTAAAATATCACTAACCAAGATATTTCACAATGTTATTTTTAACAAATATGATGAGATTTACAAAATTACATACAGGTGAAACTATCTAATAGTAGCTATATAAGTTAGATGGAATTCATCATGCGAAAACTCCAGTTCTAATATTCAATCATATTATGTCAAATGTAAGGATTATATTTGTATTTATAACAGATGTAGAAAGCTATTTCTTCATCTGGAGAGTGGGTAAAATAATAGTACCAAACTCATAATTATTATGTGGATTACTCCAGTTAAGAAATGTAAAATATATGGAAAATGCCTCGTAGATAGTAATTGTTTGAAAAATATTTGCTAACATTTATTTTAGAGAAGATGAAGTTGAGTCCCAGAAAGTCTAAAAGAATAGACCACAGTCACACAGGTCATTGATGAACAAAGTATATGTACTGAACACAAAACTCTCCTGTAATCACATAATTGAAAGCTCTTCAAGAAATCCAATTAGCTCCATCCTAGGAAAAGGCTAAAGCTTGACTTTTTTTAGTAATTTTTACTTAAATCACTTTTGCCCACTTAAAAATCTAGTTCAAATGACCTGCATTTTATGTTAATATTAAATTATGATTAATAAATTATATCAGGATCCAATTATATTATAGGTTTTTCAAAGTCAATTTGGAGATGTAAGAGTTCTCTTTTTTCCCATGGAAAAGGAATCATTTAATTTCAAGTTTGATAATGATTTAGAACTAATTGATTAATACACATGGAAAGGTTCTGTAATAAGTACAATTTAATGTTTAATACAACTAGAATTGGTTGAAAATTTATTTGAAAAATTTATTATCAATTTTTCATCACTGCCAATTAGATCTAGTGAAAGATATAATTAAATAACATCAGTGACATTATGATATCCCTTTGCTTTCGTAACAATATGTCTTTGGGAAAAATATCCATTAACAGTATTCAGAGTTCTACTTATAGTAATAGAGACTGCTAAACTTGGAAACTTGGAAACTTGGAAACTTGGAAACTTGGAAAACTAACCTAAAATAGAAGCTCGAAAAGCTATACAAGGGGGAGGGGAGAATTGTGTGTCAAGACTCAGAAGAAGAAGGAAATTCAGGGAAGTGGGGCCAGCATTTGGGGGTTCTTCAAGAGGTAGCTGAAAGTTTAAAACCTGAGCAAAGCTTACAAGTTACATGTCACTAGTGGCACTAGGAGAACAAAGAATGAGGGTCAGGTGTGACCAGGAAAGGGACCCAGGTAACCCCGGAGGGCTGTATTCCGGGTCAGTGGTTCTCAGTGGTGGACAATCTTGACAAATCTGTAAACATTTTTAGTTGTCACAACTGGGATGGGGATATGCTAATGGTACCTGGGGTTAGAGGTCAGGGAAGCTGCCAAATGGTCCACAATGCACAGGATAGCCCTCCTACAACAGAGAATTAGTGTCAAGTTTCAGGAACCCTGTTCTGGGCTCTAAGTATTTGGATGAACTGGATACAGACCAGGTTTTGCAAGAACAGAAGCCTAGTTTTGAATTATCTCAAATAATTTTTAAATTTAATTTAATTTTTTATTTAATTTTTGAAATTAATTTTATTTTTTATTTTTTAATTTATTTTTTATTAACATACAATCTATTATTTGTTTCAGAGGTAGAGGTCTATGATTCATCACCATTGCACAATTCACGTCTCTCACCATAGCACAGACCCCCTCCAATGTTTATCACCCAGTCACCCCATCTGTCCCACTTCCTCCCCTCCAGCAACCCTTGGTTTGTTTCCTGCATTTAAGAATCTCTTATGGTTTGTCTTCCTTTCTGGTTTCATCTTGTTTCATTTTTCTCTCCCTCCCCTTATGATCCTCTGTGTTATTTCTCAAATTTCTCATATCAGAGAGATCATATGCTAATTGTCTTTCTCTGATTGACTTATTTTGCCTAGCATAATACCCTTTAGTTCCATCCACATCATTGAAAATGGTGAGATTCCACTTTTGATGGCTGCATAATATTCCATCGTGTGTGTGTGTGTGTGTGTGTGTGTGTGTGTGTGTGTGTATGTGTACTACATCTTCTTTAGCTATTCACTGTGGATGGACATCTAGGCTCTTTCCATACCTTGGCTATTGTGGATATTGCTGCTATAAACATTTGGATGCATGCGCCCCTTTAGATCACTACATTTGTATCTTTGGGGTAAATATCCAGTAGTGTGATTGCTGGGTCATAGAAGTGGTAAAAGTACTAATTTATATTAGAATATGAGGAGTTATGGATGCATGCTATAATTTTTAGATCCTGCTAAAAGAGTACTATGTAGTAGTATAATTACTAATCATTACCAAGCTAATGGAGGGGAAAAATAGAATAATGCTTAAAATTTAAATTTAAGAAATAAATCCAAGAAGGTCAGAAGTGAGAGAGAAAACAACATAGAGCAAGTCAGAGCAATGGAGATTAAAAAATAATTTAAATTTAAACTCAAGTGCATTACTAACTACATTAAATGTGAAAGAGTTAAATACCTTAAAAGGTATTCAGTTTTCAGACTGAATAAAAACAAAACCTAACTGCATCTAGGTTACAAGAGACATACATTAGCTATATGTATACAAAATGGATGAAAGGAAAATATACAGGCTAGATTATTATGAGACAAAGTGGAGAAGTAGATTTTTGGAGGGGAGCAGGGGGAGTTGGGGAGAGGTAGAAGGAGAGAGAGAGAGAATCATAAGCAGGCCTCATGCCCAGCACTGAACCTGACAGAGGCTGGAATGCAACCCGAAGATCATGACCTACCTGAGCTAAAATCCAGAGTCAGATGCTTAACTGACTAAGCCACCCAGGGGCCCCAAGACAAAGCAGAATTTAAGACAAAAAGCATTACTTGATATTAGGAAAATTATTTAATTTTGATAAAAAGTTTAATTCACTTGGAAGTTAAAACAATGCTAAATTATTTGAGAGAACCTCTTATAATAGTTTTCAAATCCATTAAGCAAAAATTATCTGAACAAAAATAGGCAATCTACAATCATAGTAAAGGATTTTTAATATATTTCTCTTGGTAACTGATAGAATAATCAGAGAACGAAGTTAGTAGGATATACTTGATTTGAACAATATTATTAACAAATGACTTATTTGACATATTAACATTAATTAATTAATTTTTAGTCATTAATTAATGACTTAATTGCATTAATAATTGTATAATATTAATTCTTTTTAAGAGCACACAAAACATTTGGTAAAGTAGACCATATGTGGGGTCATAAAGCATGTCTCAACAAATTTCAAATTGTTGAAATTATACAGAGAATGTTCTGTATTCTCTGTATAATTAAGCTAGAAATTCTAAAAGTCAGTAAAAGTAAGCTATAAATCATTATAAAAAGATAATTTGGTAATTCCATATGCTATAAAATTAAGCAACATACCTCCAAATAACAAATGGATCAAAAAGGAAATGATGATGGATTTCTTTTTACTATTTATTTATTTATTTATTTATTTTTAAGTAGGCTCCACACCCAATGTGGGGCTTGAACTCACAACCCTGAGATCAAGAGTAGTATGACTACTCTACTGACTGACTCAGACAGGTACGTACCTACCATAGTGGAAATCAGAAATAGTTGTACTGCATGAAAATAGACATTATATTTCTGAAACTCTGGATGCTGCTAAAACAAAGCTTTAGAGGATAATGTATAGACCTCATATCTTAGGGGGAAAAAAAAGACTGAAAATCAATGAACTAAGTTTTCATCCCAGGTACAGAAAATTAAGCTTCAAAAAATAGAAAGAAGAAACTGCTAAATTTACAGATATCAACTTAAAAAAGAAACAAGAAACAAAACCTTGTACAGAAAAAGATAAGGTAACTGAAAAGCTGGTTTTCGGAAAGCCTAATAAAATTCATAATACCCTGCAATGCTGATCATAAAAAAGACATTAATAATCAATGCCAGGAATGAAAAGGTGACATTCCCTTTGGAATAGATGGCAAGAAGATAGTATATACCACCAAATTCTTTAAAACTTGACACCAGAAAAAACAGGAAAACTGGTTTTAAAATTGTAAAATATTTAAATCTGTAATAAAAAAAAGTTTCCATAAAGAAAACTCCAGACCCAGCTCCTGATGGCTATGCTTATGAATTATGTCAAATATTAAGTAAGATATAACACCAATCTTATATAAGCGCTTCCAAAGACTAGAAAAAGAGAGAAATGCTACTACTCTGTTATAGGAGACTCACATCTTACAGTAAAACTTGGTAAGGAAATTAGAAGAAAGGATTATTATGGGGCAATCACACTCACATATATAGAACTGAAATAGTAAAATAGTGATCTGCTGCTGTGATGATAGCAAACCAAAGTCAGTGATAATATAAAAATGATGATACATTATAGGACAAATTGCTTTTATTTCAGATATTTACAGAATAAAGAGTTAGAAAATCATGTGATCAGGTCTGATGTATTAAATTCACATGATGACAAATTCAATATCCATTCATGATAAAATTTCTTATCCAACTAGGAACAGATTGTAGTTTCCTTAATTTCATTAAAATTTTCATAAATATTCAGGAAATATCATATTTAATGATGAAATATTGAAAGATTTCTCCTTTGAGACTGGAATGACACAAAAATGCCTGCAATTGTTTCTTCACTTTAACATTATTCTGAGGTCCTAACCAGTACAGTAATTTGAAAGAAAAAAGCTATATTATAAAGAAAAAAATCATTTTTTTACAAATGACGTAGTTATATATACATTACATAGATATTTATATCTATGTGTGTCTTAGTCTGTTCAGGCTACTGTAACAAAATATCATAGACTGGATGGCTTATAAACAAGAGAAATTTATTCTTCATCACTTTGGAGGCCAGAAGTCCAAGATCAGGGTGTCTGCATACTCAAGTTCTGGTGAGGGCGCTCTTTCTGGTTGCATGTTGTCAACTTCATGCTATATCATTGTAAGGTGGAAGGGGCAAAGGAGCTTTCCTAGACCTTTTTTATAATGGCGCTAATCCCATGTATGAGGGCTTGGCCCTCATGACATAATTACCTCCCAAAGGTCCCACTTCCAAATACCATCCTTTTGGGGGTTAGGTTTCAACATGAATTTTAGAGGGACACAAACATTCAGATCATAGCAATACATGTAGCAAAGTTAATGGATACATGGTCAAAATGGTAAAAAAATGTATATTTGCATGTATCAGTAATGAATAGCAAATTACATTTCTCAAAACATACAATAGTATGTAACATAAAATTCAATTTTGCGGGGACAAAACCAACAACAGATGTGCAAAATATCCACACATAAAACTAAAAATAATTAAGAGATGTTAATGAAATCCTAAACAAAGGAAAGATGTGCCATGTTTATACTGTAAATTGAGTTTTAGATTTAAAGAAACCCAACTGTGAACAAAATTGGGAAGTTAACAAGTTGTTTCTAAAATGCACATAGAAATGTAAGGAGATTAAAAAGAAAATAAAATGAAGGGAACTTATTCTACAAGGTGTTCTAGAGGATATCCTAGAATATATTAGATGTGAAAATTAAGTTAGGAATAGAAAAATGTTGAGACTGTTGAAAAGACACAAAAAGAGATCACTTCCAGAGATAGAGAATTCAGAAATAAGCATATGCATATATAGCTATTTTATTTATGACAGAGCTGGCATTACCCAGGAGAGAGAAAATCATGGTCTTGTCAATTAATGGTGCTCAGTCCACTGGCTATCCAATTGAAAAAATGAAAATTGACCTTGACCGCACACTTTCTAAGTGTAAAAGGTAAAATAATAGAACATGTAGAAGATACAAATAGAAAAATATCATGATGCTCTTGAAGTAGATGAAGTTCTCTTAAACAATATATACAAGTAGAAACCATAATGAAAATAATGATTAGAATGAAATACAGTAGGGTCAAGACCTTTTCATCAAAAGACATGATTAAAGGAGTAAAAACTGAAGTCACAGAGTGGGAGATTTTATTTGCAAAGAATATAACAACAAACAAAAGGACTTGTGACCTAACACACACACACACACACACACACACACACACACACACACAGTCCTCCAAATAAATTGGAAAAACATAGCTAACCCAACAGACAAATCAACAAGAAAATGGAGCAAAAATTTTACCAAAAAGGATAGTCTAATAATTCACAGACATTTGAAAGCATGCTCAAATTCACTAAGTTCTCTGGGAAATGCAAACTAAAACCACCACAAGACACCATTACACACCCTCCAGAATGATGATAATTAGAAAAACTACAGATAAACAAAAATATGAGCAAAAAGTGGTTGAGAGAATTAAAAAACCACTGGGATATTTCATCCTTTGTTGAAAGCAAAGTGGCACCATCACTTGGGAAACATTTCAGCATCTCCTATGAAAGTTGACCCAGCTACCTCATTTCCACATATGTAGCCAAAAGAAATTCATGCACACTTGCATATAAACACATGTACAAGAATATTCATGCAGCATTTTTGGAAATAGTTCCAAAGAATGAGACAATAGAAATACCCCATAACATCAGGGGCGCCTGGGTGGCTCAGTTGGTTAAGCGACTGCCTTCGGCTGAGGTCATGATCCCGGAGACCTGGGATCGAGTCCCACATCGGGCTCCCTGCTCGGCAGGAAGCCTGCTTCTCCTTCTTTCACTCCCCCTGCTTGTGTTCCCTCTCTGACTGTGTTTCACTCTGTCAAATAAATAAAATCTTAAAAAAAAAAAAAAAGAAATACCCCATAACATCAGAACAAATATATTTTATTTTATTCATGCAATGGATGCTACAAAGCAATGAAAATTTTAGATAATAACTAATATCAATCAAAAGAAACCAGATCTATAAAAACATATATCATGTAATTCAATTTATATAAAGTTCAAAAAGATGAAACTAGTTTATGGTGTTGCAAAACAGAATAGTGATTATCTTTGGAGCAAATGAGGGGGAGGGCTTTGGAGTGGCCTGCTAGTCTCTTCTGGGATGCTGACCATGTTGTGTTTTGACATGGGTTAGAGTTACACAAGCATATATATTTACTTTGTGACATATTTCTAAGCTATGCTCCATGATTTCTCCCCTTTCCTATATGTATGTTAAACTTCAATAGAAATCATATTTAAATTAAATAAATTCTAACTTAACAAAAATAATTTTAACCACCAGCAAATGTTTAAACTATTATTCTAAATAGCTCATTAAAAGAGGAATATAATATAGATATCACAAAGTATTTGCTGATGGATGAAGTTAAGAACACTTCTTATCAAACTCTAAGGAGACAACTAAAAGCTTGTTTAGAAAAATTGTATTACTCAGTTTGGGCTGCCATAATAAAATACCACAGATTAGGTGGCTTAAAATATAAACATCTATTTCTCAGTTCCAGAGGCTGGAAAGTCCAAGGTGAAGGTGCTGGCCAATTTGGTTTCTGGTGAGGGCTTTATTCCCGGCTTATGGATGGCTGTCTTAGCACTATGTCCTCACATGGCCAAGAAAGAGGTCTGCTATCTCTTCTTTGCCGTAAACTCCAGACCTTTCAGATTAGGGCTCCACCTTTATGACATCATTTAACCTTTATTATCTCCTCACATGGCTTATCTCTACATACAGTTACTTGGGGATTTTAGTTTCAGTATATGAATTCTGGGAAAATGAAAATGAAAATCGTCTACAACAAGAATGTTTCACAGCTTTATAGTCTATTTTACTTAAAAATTATGTAAAAGTACTCAAAAGACATTACAAGTCAATACAAAGACAATACAGAAGAATTGTTCACCTTCATAAATGTAATAAACAAATAGACTTAAAAATTAATCAAAAGAAAACAGATGGAGAAAAGTGACAAACTGCACAGAAATCAATGAATTTAATTTCAAAATACTCCCCCCCCCAAACTAAAGGGAATGAATTAAGAACCAGAATGAATTAATAAACAAAACCGAATGAGATATTTTAAACACCAACATTTCCAGAAGCCACCCTCATCTTGGGAATGAGTCCGAAAAGATGGGTTATTTGTAGACTGGTTACTAATGAACTTATCATGCAATTTCTATTTTGGAATAATTAATGTTAGGTTGGCCACATGATGACATGATTGATTCCTGGAAATCAGCCACTCAAACAACTAAAAATAAAAAAAACCCAAATGAGCACTATCCTGGTTGTTTCAAAGACATCCTTTAAGCTATGCCATAGCTATTGCCTATTTAACCATGAGATTTGTGAAAGACATGGAGGACTCATTGGCTACAGTGTTAGAGTCTATAAATCAGCCAAGATAAAATATAATAAAATAAAAATAAGAGGCTACGTGCAATTGTTTTCCTACATCAGAACTTGAATCATTTCCTCTTCTGCTGGCATGTGAGTTCATGTGTGTGGTGATGTTGTATCTGTGTATATTAAACAATGACACCATTTAGGGGAATGAGATGATGGTTCCTTTTATCTCTGGGAAAGCACTGGTTGTCCTTCCACTTCAGACTAAAAATTCTGTTTTAGATGGAAAGCCAACCTCATGTATCTTTTTAGTCTGTCTCTTTTACGTTATATGAGTGTGTCATGCTGTCAATCTTGTTGCTTGGCCAAATCCCTAATGCTTTCAGCCATGTATTTCAATCAAATGGCCATTTAACCTGGGCATTTCACCAAAGGACTAAAACTTCTGGGCACTGGGTCAACTGAGAACTTGATAGTGACTCTAGTTACATTGCCTAAATAGATTTCTGTGAAAAATGTGACCAAAAATGAAAGAAACTACTCATGAATATTTTCAGCCCCATTAAATTATAAAAGCATTTAGGGATTGAGAACACCAAGTTAAAATGATTAAGATATAATGTCAAAACGAAGGAACTGATTATAAAGCCTCTGAGATATTCTTCGTGTAACCAAGCAAAAGACAAGAAGACAGCCAAGAATTTAGCTTCACTTGTTATAACTGACAATATGCATTAACATTTTCTTAATTATATATTTATGATTTAGAGTTACTCATGTCATCAAAAGAAAAATATTTTTAGTTTTCTGTATTGATAAATTCCAATATATTAACAATTAACTTCAGCTTGAGCATGAATTGTCATTCAAATTATTGACTGAGAAAATGCTTATAAAACGATAGAAATGTTAAAGTCTTGGAGTTCTCTAACCCAGCATCTAAGTCCAGAGTCAGTCTCTTTCTTCCTTTCTTCCTTCCTTCCTTTCTTTCTTTCTTTCTTTCTTTCTTTCTTTCTTTCTTTCTTTCTTTCTTTCTTTCTTTCAGATTTTACTTATTTATTTGACAGAGAGAAACACAGCTAGAGAGGGAACACAGAGGGAGTGAGAGGGGGAGAAGTAGCCTTCCTACGGAGCAGGGAGCCTGATATGGGGCTCCATCCTAGGACTTTAAGATCATGACCTGAGCCGAAGGCAGACGCTTAACAACTGAGCCATCCAGGTGCCCTCAGAGTCTTTATTCTACATGTTGTTATTTCTTCTTTCATCCTTATGGAATAAATTTAAATTGAGCTCACATTTTCTAATAAGACCAAGAATCAATATCTCCATACAGAGATACAGAAAATTGAAGAGACCAGGAGTCAAATGTTATAATCTCATAATTCATTGTACTAGCAATATTTTAAGGTATAAATAAACTTGGCCCATGCCTTTATAATTGTGGTAGAATTGGACACAGCTGAGAAAATTGATTGGGGTCTTTTTCCACTTCTTATGAAGTAGCCTCACTGAGAAGGTCATTTCCATATTTCTTACCAGTTGAGAGAGGGTTCCTGTTTGAGACCTAAGATAAATGGAGCCAATTGAATGAGAAGGGAATATTGAACTCTGTTGCTATCACTAGTCATACTCTGTTAGAATTTGAATTTGTAGTATATATAAAGTTTCTGATACATGTATCAGGGTGAGGGAAAAGGCATTGCCATGAAAGCAATGATAACAATGATTGCTAAGTGAATTAAGTCTTTTTCTAAGTAAATGGGATTCCGTTTGGGGGACATAAAATTTAGTTCTTGTTAAATATGCTATTGACTGAACTCAAGTCTCCTCTTTGGCTCAGGATGTTATCTCTGAGAATACAGAGGAGAGAGAATTCTCTTTCTAGATGTCTCTTACACTTATTCTCTGTAACACCTCCTACTGTGTTTTAGGAGCCAGGCTTCCATCCTATTTCTGAAAATCAGAAAGGAAGCCAGGAAGCCTCTTTAGTTTCTGCTTCTACAGTGAAATAGAATCCTACCCTAGAGGTGATAAAGCAAATACTAGATGTCTTAAGGCTCTTTTTTGATGTTGCACTCTTCTTGCGCAGGACAGCCATATAATAACCTTGTATCCAGGAGCACGCAATAATGGTGGCTTTGTTTTTATGCTGCTAATGATACCACCTATTTCTTTAGAAACAATTGTTCTCATTCCCTCGAGATCCTTAGAAGTTGCCAAGGTATTTTAGGTAAGCCTCCATGCCTGATCTCATATGCAATAGGATATCATGTGTAGCTGGGAAAATCAACTATCTAAAATAATAATACAAAAACAATAATATGAATGATGGTCATGATAATAATGATAATAATAGTAACAATGGGGTGATGGTGAAGTAGAGCTAAATGAGCCTCAGCTGAATCAGTGTTTGCAGAACTGATAAGTGATTGACAGTCCTTGATGTCTATAACTACTGGTTGATATCCACAGGGGATTTAGTTTTTGTGCCTCAAGGAAGAGTTTTATGCATGGCAATGCAGGGGGCCCTGGGAAACAGAAGAGAGGGGAACAATAATGGGAGATTGGTTAGGAAAACATCTATGCCCCTGCTGGCCTAGGAACTGGATATGGACTTATATGGAAAGAGGGTTTAGACTACAGCCTAAAGAAGTGGTATACATAAAAGACTTTGTATTGGCAAAATTGTACAGCTCAAGACATGGAGGTAAAATTCAGTAGCGTAAGGAGAACCATTTGAGGTGGACATTCATTATTTGTTCCTAGTCCAGCCTCCATTCAACCTTCTGGCAAAGGCACCCCAAGAAATTTCCCCTCCTCCATTTATAATCTGTGAAACTTGGGTAATGTTGACTCCAAGTCCCAGATGCAGGAGAGGGCACATGATACCGAACTTAGGTTTCATAGCAAGCCAAATCAGGTCAAGAGACATTTTTAGATCTTTTGTTGGAACAAGAAGTAAAGAGAAGCTCTTATTTTTTTTTTTTTCAGACATTGGACTTAGATGCTTTAATCCTGAAATTACAGGGCCCACCACATGGAAAGACCTATGTGAGAGTGAAGTCTCAGAAAGAACAGTAGGATAAGGATATGAAGAGACAAGGTCCTGTTGGCATTCTGAGTCTTTGTGAACACTATGATCACTTCTGTTTCATGAGCTAATGCATTCTTTTGTATATGAGCAATTTTGCATGGGGTTCCTTTACTTGTGATGAGGCTTAGGATATTCTATCTTAAAATATGGCATTTTGGCATAAAGACTATCTTAAGCTGAAGGAATTTTTTTTTAAATGGCAGAAACAGAAAGGTCACTCTGAGCCCCCCACTCTTGCCCTTCTTTCCTGAAACATCATAAAACTCCTATGTGAGAGCGACCCTCTCTGTACTAGGAGGAGGACAGATATTCTTATCACCAGAGACAGGGAATTTGGGGCCAAGATTCTATGCAAACAAACCTTTATCAAACTAACCCTTATCTTCCTTGTTACTTCTTTACCATTCACTACCCCTGGCCTCAAACCCTCTGTCTTGTCAATTCTTCCCAAATTCATTGTTTCTTTGTCTGAAAGGCATAAAAGCTTCTTGCTCTGGTCACTTCTTCAGGTCTTCATTATCTTATGAAGGCTCCCATATGCATGTAAAAATTCAACAAAATTTGTATGTTTTTCTTCTGTTACTCTGTCTTTCTTATTTTTTAGACCAAGCTGGGGACACTAAGAGGGTCAAGGATAAAATTTTCCTCCCCTAAATTTCAACTCAGAAAGTCCCAGCTACTACCCAATTCCTTTCCTCTACTACCCCAGCCCACATTGTCCTTTGGACTCAGAAGAGGCCTCAGTGAGGCTGGCCCTAATGGAGTAAGGTGGTGTTTCTGTGGAAGTCACTGGCAGCAGAAGCAGTAGCAAGGGAACCTGGAGAGATGGAAGAACACGTGGACTTGTTTCTCAGCTCAAGTTCAATGCCATCACCCTGGGGCTTTCCAGCAAGAACTGAGAGAGGTCTGGAGGGAGGACAGGGAGAATGTGTCCAGCAAGTGGAACTCGGGAGTGAATTAATATGAATGAGACCTCAGTTCTTTCACAGGTTCTCTGATGGAACTGAGAATAAATAGAGGGAGATTAATCATTCCTCCTATGTGTCCATTCATTTCTCTCTTACAGAAGAGGAAATAGCTCACCTCAAGGTTTAAAGCGATCTCCTCTGCACAAAAGCCAGGAGCCTATCTTTCTGATGTTCGATGTACCTCTCTGTGTGATGGTGGAAGCTCAATTCACTGCAGATGTGGTTACAGAGTAAAGGAGAGTAGTAATGGGCTCTAGTGTTATTTACTCAGGTAACTCTGTCTCTCTTGAAGTTACACTCAATAATTCTAAATAAGATAACTATGGAGATCATGACCCTGAATGGAACGATATGTAGAACTGTTTTCAAGGAAGTTTTACCTCTAGGTCAGGACTTCCGAAAATTATCTAAAAACATCTGAAATAAAAAATCTACTTTCAATTTTGTCAAAAAGATTTCTGATGACTAATTAGAAAAAAGTCCTGAATTGTTCTCAAAATTGGCATTATTGATACTGCTTTTTAGACACTAGCTTAAAGAAAGTCAAACCCAGGATCAAAGAAATAAAGGGCAGGGCCAGCGTCCCCCCTCTGAGGCACACAGTTGCCTTCCAAGGCTCACTTAGGATCTTTAGCAACGTATTACATGTATTACATAGTCATTGGTTTTGTTATATTTGCAAATTGAGATACTCTTTTTCTTAGAGGGTCTACAAACCCTAGAATCTTCAGGTCCGTGGAGACTGCCCCTGCCCCCCGGATGTGTCGTGGAGCTCCAGGCTGGTGCAGGCGCTCTGCTCACTCAGAGACAGCCCCTGGCAGATAGGTTGGTCTCACACAACCAGCTCAGCATCCCCTTGGCTTCACTTTGTTTCCATCTCCAAAACGGCAATGCTAGGGCAGGTAATATTTATGTTCCCTTTCAGTTCTAATACTCTGTGATTTGAGGTGAGCTATTTCATATTCTCTGTGAGCTAAGAGTGTGAGTAAAGAGAGGGAGAAAGGAGAGTCAGTTTTTAAAAGGCTTTCTATCTCCAGTTCTCTCCTACCTCAATCTTCAATGTTAACATCGTAGAAGCAGTAGTTTGAAAAAAAATGCCTGGGATGAGGGGAGAGAGATTTGTTCACTAATCTCAGAGCAAGTGCTGGGGGAGCAGGGATCCTTGGGAGACAACTCCAGAAACAAAGGAGCTGGCAGGTGCCTTTTGCTCCCCCATCCCCCAGCCTCGTCACTGGGCCACCTTCCGGAACAGGGCAACACCCACACTCCCAACCTAAGTTGCTAAGGGCGCATCCCACCCCATGTTATACTGAGGATGTGTCCCTCCAACACTGCTTCACATCAGTGGAAAATGCCTAGTCTGACAACTCAATTCCAAGGTGGCCCCAGACTGGCCCATTAACGATACAAGGACCAGACTCTGACCGCAACAGGCAAAGAGAGCCGGTGCAGACGACTGGACTGAAGGCAAATGCAGCTCAGCCACAACAGTAGGGCGCACACAACACAGGGGACATCCTGAAGCACCAGGTTCTGATGAACAAGGGGCACTGCACTGCAAGACACCACAGGACCTCTTCTTCATATGGCCACTACTTTCCAGTGCAGGACGCATAGCTGACAATCCTAATACACAGAAATAGACATAGAAAACTAGAAAAAATGAGGAGACAGAGGGCTATGTCCCAAATGAGAGAATAGGACAAATCACAGCAGGAGATGAAAGGATTCATACCAGGAATTAAAAAATAATGCAATGTTAGTACATGTAGTAAAATATTTTCCCATATTGCCATAGCAGAAGAAGAAGTAAGTCATGTACACAGATTGTAAAAGACATTTAATAAAATTTAACTTTCACTATTGGATTAAAAAAAAAACTGAATAAGGGGCACTAAATAAGTTTGATTCAGTTGGTTAAGTGGCTCCCTTTGGCTCAGGTCATGATCTTAGGATCCTGGGATTGAGCTCTGCATCAGGCTCCCTGCTCAGCAGGGAATCTGTTTCTCCCTCTCCCTCTGTTTCTCATCCTTACTCCTGTTCTCTCCCTCTCTCCCAAATAAATAGATAAATAATCATTAAAAAATAAAAATTAAAAAATGAATAAAATATGAATGTAATGATTACTTTGGTTACTTCCTTAAAAGTTTGCAAACTAGGGTGCCAACATCAGGCTGCATAGTGAAATACTAGGCTACGTTCAGTTGAGGTAAGGAACAAGCCAAGAGTGTTCACTGACCCCACATTTATCAAAACTTATTCTAGAAATACTAGTCAATACAATTTATAAAGAGAAGAAATAAATAGTATAAACAAGTTAAAAATGGTAAGAGAATCATTGTAGCTAATGTGATTGTATACATACAAAGATAAGAAAAATAATGAAAAACTGTGCCACACAATAAACCATTAATGGCATGGACTTATTACAAATTTAATCAAGGCTTGGTCATAATTTTTCTGCATAATAAGAACATCAGTTTGAAAATCTAATGGTGAGAAATTATTTTATTCTCAAGAAGACAAAAATAATGAATGCACAGGAATAAGGTTAACGAATAGATATCACTTAAAAAAAAACAATAGCAACCATTGAGACTTAAGAAAATTTGAATAAAGAGAGCAACATTGTCTGGGTAGTCATCTTTTTAAAATGTTATTATAAACACGTTAGTTTCCCTAAAACTATATCCATGTTTAATAAAATCTTATTTCAGATTTTACCAGATTATTTTTTGCATAGTAGGAAATATGAATCTCAAGTTTGTACATTGCAAAATAAACCTTCACTGATAATTAGAAAAAATCTGAGAAAAAAATAAAAATAATGAAAGGAAATAGGTGTACCAAAATTAAAGCATATTGTAATGTTAAAACAATTAAAATAACTGTAATAATGACCAATGAATAGACTAAGAGATCAGTGGAACAAAATAGAAACCACAAGACACATAAAAATTTAATATAATCAAGGAAACATTTCCAAATTGTAAGGCAAAAAAGTAGGATATTCAATAAATAGGTAACCTATGGGGGAAAATTGTATCCTCTCCTAATTTATTGATCCAAAAATCAAGCTATAGGGATCAAGGACTTGAGCATAATTAAATGATTTATAAAATAATAAAGTATAGGGAAAATTTTTAAACATGTAATTTTAGAGAAGGAAAAAGCCTTCCTCAAAGTATGTCACAAACCAGAAGCAATAATAATATAGATTGACAAAATTAAAAGTTATGAATGGGAAAATATTTAATTCAAAAGACAAACTAGAAAAATTATTTGCAAAACTTACGATAAAAGATTAGTTTTCTTGCTCTTTGTTAAATTTCACTAAATAGTAATAGTAAAAGTCCCCAAAAATAGGAGAGTTAGGAACATAAGTAGATATTTCACTGCCCAAATGACTTTTATTTTATTCATTTTAATTTTTCAAAAGATTATTTATTTATTTATTTGACAGAGAGATAGAGTCAGAGAGCACAAGTGGGAGTACTGGCAGAGGGAGAGGAAGAAGCAGGCTCCCCTCTGAGCAGGGAGCACACTGCAGGCTAAATTCCAGGACCCCAAGTTCATGACTGAGCTGCAGGCAGACACTTTAACCTACTGAGTCACCCAGATGCCTGCCCCCAGTGACTTTTAAATAGATGAAAAAGAAGGTCAACCACACTCATAATTAAGACAATGTAAAATGAAATGACAAATGAGATTTGGGAACCTGACAGATTGGCAGAGGTGAAAGCATTAGATACTCTTTAAGTTGATAAGACAGTTGGGAAATGGAAAATATTGTTGCTGTAAGTAGGATTTTCATGATCTCTTTAAAAGACAATTTGTTTCACATATCCTTTGCCCCAGAGATTTACACACATTTTTAAGAAGTAATGAAAGACACTTGTTGTAGCATTTTATCTTAAAGCAAACCAACAAAGAGCCAATCGAACAAACACAAACTGAAAGCAATATGTCAACTTAAAAATAAAAAGCAAATGACTTATATCTCATCCATATAATGGAATACACGTGTGGTTAATAAGTTAGATCTATCATATAATGATATGGAATAATTGCTGAAGAAGAAAAAAAAAATGGAGCAGAACAATGGGTATCGGTTATACATGTAAAAAAGAAAAGAATATGTATATATGTCCACACACACACACACAGGTAAATGCAGAAGCGACTTATAACAGTGATTGTGCCAAGAGAAGTTACTTGAGAAACTGAAACAGGGATCAGTGTTGGACAATAGGATTTTTGCTTAATTTCATTGTGCACTATAAGAAAGTTTGAAAGTGTTCATGAATTACTTATCATTTAAAAGGTCAAGTGATGAATTATCCTTAATTATTTAGAGCTGCGATTCCTGAACAGCATGTAATAAGTGCATTTCTCAAGTATCCTTGCATGGAGTGAGTTTTGCATTGCTAGCTGCATAATCCAGGCTTGAGTGTGACTTAGTCACAAGGAGGTCACAGAAGACTACATAAGTGAGCAAATTATTATTCTCCAAACAAATGTTAACTATAGAGACATGAATTCTTACTGTCTGAGAAGAACGACAGCTCAATTTTCAAACCTCTAGTTCTGTCCTTTTTGGCCACTGTACTGGATTAAATTGTGCCACCCAAAAAGTAAGGCTGAATTCCTAACTCATGGTACCTTGTGAATGTGACCTTATCTGGAAATAGGGTCTTTGCAGATGTAATCAAGTTAAGATGAGGTCATAGGGATGTTCTCCAATCCAATGACTGATATCCTTCTAAGAAGAGGGAACTCTGGACATAGTCACCCACAAAAGGAAGTAGGCAGAGGATGTGAGAATGGAGGCAGAGAGTGGAGTAGGCTGCCACAAACTGAGAAATGCCAAGGACCACTGGTCAAGCCGGAAGAGGCAAGGAAGCACTCTTCCCTACAGGGTGGGAAGGGAGCACGGCCAGCTGACACCCTGACGTCAGACTTCCCGCCTCCAAAACTGGGAGAGAATGAATGCCAGTTGTTTTAAGCCACCCACTTTGCAGAAATTCCTTATAGCAGCCTTTGGAATTGCATACTGTCATCTTCCATAAACCGAAACGCTTACACATACTTATTCCCAGTAATTGCTGCTCTGTTTTTACCCTGATTTGTCTTGAAGACAATGTTATACAGTGAATCACTCTTGAACAGATCTTATGTCCCCATATTTTAATTGGGACTGGGGTCCCGATCAAGTATCTAATGAAAAATAAAAAATAAATATTGTCTGTATGTGACAAAATATATGTACAATAACAATAAATCTTTTTTGTTAAAAAATGAAAATTATTTCAAATATCATAAAAGGGAAAGAAATTTAATAAAAGTATCAACAGACAAAGAGTTTTAACAAACCACCAGGTTCATATCTGGCTTATAAAAAATGTAACAATATTCTATAACTTTGACCTAAATTAATATGATAAATTGGTTACAATACAACTAATCCTTTTTCCTTTTCTTACAATTGAGAAGCACTTTGAAAGGATAATTTGGACGTTTTAGATCTCAAGGTAATTCCCCTTGGGGAACCCAAAGCTAGTGTTTTTTCTTAGATAAATTTTTCAGTCATTTGTAAAAAAAATAATCGTGTCATTTACCTTAGTTATATAGAGTTAAAATACTTTTCCAATGAGGCTATTTCATAGGAGAAAAAAATGACATGTATCTTAAATCTCAAGGTTATTATTGACTAGCTGTTTGACTTTGGGCAAGTTAGTCTATGTATATTGTATTTTACATTTAAATTATTTTAATTAAATCTCACTGTCATTTCATAATATAAATAGATATGTTTTACAAGGCCTCTTTTATTGAGAGAGCAAAAACCAGTTAAATTCCTTTTTGAGTATAAGCACAAAATAATCAAGTTTTAAATATATTGTTTTAAGTTACCCCAGAATAAAACACAGCATATAAAGATATAAATGATGATTGGATATGGGAACAGAGGGGAAATGGCTGGAGTGTGTAGACCATTAAGACTTCCCTTCATCAGAAGCCACCTGAAAAGAAATGGTCATGGTCATGCTCTCTCTGCCTGGGCTAGGAGGCAGAACATTATCTTGGGTAGGGAAGGCAATGAGCTAATAAAATCTTGGTAGAACTGATCCACAAAAATGGGGATGGTCCAGGATCTTTCACAGATTAGGCCTGAACATAGTGGATACACATTAATTATTGGTTGTCTCAGCACTATTTCAAAGTCAATTTTAAAAAAGATATCTTTTATTTTTCACCGCATTTATATTAGCTGAGAGATTGATTGATTGATGGTGGGATAGCGAGTTATCAGCTTCAAATAAACCAAGCACTGTTCATTGTGATTTGCATTAATGATTAAACCATTATATCCTTATACAGGAGCAGATGCTAAATAATATTCCAGTATTTCTGGCACATTCCTGAAACATAGGGAAATTGAAAGGGGTCTGGAGCACAGGGGTCTCTAGCTGTACTTCTTAAAGGAAAAAGGAAAGAAAGAGAGGAAGGAAGGAAGGAAGGAAGGAAGGAAGGAAGGAAGGAAGGAGGGAAGGGAGGTAGGGAGGGAGGGAGGGAGGGAGGGAAAAAGAGTGACCAAATCCCCAAAATTTTTTTGGATTTTAGCAATAATTGTAGGTCAAATGGAGTTTAGACTATTGAGGGCACTCCATTATGCCCAAAAGAACTGGATTCAGTAGCCTTTGGACTCGTGGCTCCATCTGAAGACTAAAAATTTCCTTGTACATCTCCCCATTTGAAAACCTCCTGCATCAACTCAAGAGACAGATTTCGTTTTACCCCTCCTGTTTCACACACTCAACGCCCACATGCGTGTGTAGAGAGGAACTAAAGGAAAAGGCAGGGTGATGTATTTTACAAGACTCCTGTGGACATGTTCTGATGAGAACATACTGCAGACCATCAGAAACACATGCTGGACAGCTGTTCTGGGCTCACACACCCAGGGTAGGTGTTAACACACATCACATGGCATAGGCATGGACCCACAGCAATTGTAAATATGTGGAAACAGCACAGGCATTCACTCTAGTGCACACAAAGCAACTGTTGGTGTACAACAAATGCCAAAAAAACTCCCCAAAGGTGTGCTGCTCTTCTTTGAGAATCTCAGTTCCCCTCTCCCTCTGAGAGGAAATTAATTTGCTGTAGCTGTGGGTTATAGCTTCCATTTCCCTCTGGGAAGCAACTCAGTACATCTTAAATTCCATTTCCATACCTCCTTGGCTGGTTTGAGATTCCAGATGTGGAGAAGTCCAGAGGGCAGAGGGGCAGAGTGGAAGGAGGGCATTCTCTTTCCATATAGTACAGCGGAAAGTTTGGGCTGTGCACTGATGGGAGTTAAGGGGCACTGTTGTAGGACTTATTCGTGCTCATCTGCTTTGTACTTGCCTTTGCTCTGCTTGGAGTTTTGAATCTCAACTGGCAAGTTGCCCGAGAATGGGAGCCCCTGAGCTCTATTCCAAAAGCCAATATTACTGAAAGGAGGGGAGGAGACAAGAGAATAGCATTAAGGCCCTCAAACATATGAATTTTTCCACTGTGATATATTTATTAGAGTTCTTTGAAAAAGGATCAATTCTTTTTAAGTGAACTTTCTCTACAGATGTTAAAAAAAAAAAGCAATCAGTAAGAAATTGGGAGCTCTGTTTTAATTGCCTGGCTACTAAGTCTGATTCTAACAATATAGGGCCATTTCTATGCCTCTCATCACATTCTGTCTTTCTTCTTCCCCAATTCTGAGCACCATGCTTTAGAACCGTGCCATTTCCCTGGATCCTCTTCTGTGTATCTAATCTGAGTATATTCCCTCTGGGGCTTCAGGTCCAGTCTGCTCTGGCCTGACCTTTCCAGGTCTAGAACTCTTAATCATAGACCGGTGGCCAAAACTCGACTTTGGCATTGAAAGACGGTTAGGCAGGCAGGACGGTTGATCCCATTACGGATTCTGAATATTTGCTATCTGAGCCTGAACAGCAGCACGTGCCATTGAACTAATTCATGTTTGACCTGACTAATTGTCTCTCCTCCAGGCAAACTTACAGATGGATCAGCTCCCCTCTCCCTTCTCCTATTCCACTCTGCTCTGCCCCCAAACCCAGGCTTTCTGGTTCCAGACCTCCTTCTGCTGTTAACACTGAAGATTCAGTTCCTCACCTGACTAACTCTATTGTACTAATGGACACAAATTTTTTTTTTCCTAAAAATTCTTTCTGTATGTAGGAAACAAAACTACAGAAGCTCCAAAAAGTGTTTATAGGACAAGTATTGGGATGAAAATATTATCTCCTAAAGATCTCACAAAGATTTGCAGACCTCAAAGATTGTACCCAAGAAAACACAGATATTGTAAATTGTATTTAGCAAGTCAGTTTTGGGAAGGGCCACATCTGTTTCTGGAACAAAGTGAGAAACAGATGTGGAAGCATCAGTGAAACTGAGACAGGAAGCTTGTCAAGTGCGAAAACAGAGCAAGTGCTCTGAATCCAGAAATCAGAGCTGAAAAGGGGTGCTAAATCCAAAGGAGCTTTTGATAAAACCATGCAGTCATTTTAGGGATACATTTGGTACCAAGAAATAAGAATGGTATCAATGGATGTGATTATAGCAGATGCTAAACAGATCTCATTAAAATCTTTTAGGTTCATTATCAAGGAGTAATAAACAGAAAATTTAATTTAGGGCCCTAAAGACACATGTTTTACATAAGGAAATGTGGTATGTTCATGCTGCTCCCAAGTCCTCATCTTTCTGGTCGTCAGTGCCTAAATTAAATGTGGAGATATTCTCTGAACCGAAGGTTGAAGAGTATGGTGCCATCTGTCTCCCAAGGACACTTCTGCCTGATTTCAGGGCCTTTGTCAAAGGTCTGTGGAAGGCTGTGGAAGAAGCTTCCTGAAGCTGACATGTAAGAAAGCACACAGGAAAGAAGCAATTCTGCGGATAAATGAGCCGCATGTGTCTCTACTGAGTCACATGAAGTCTCAGGCATCTGTCCAAGTTCAGCATCCCCAAGGACCTCCTCTGAAGCTTTTTCCTGTGTTTTTCTCAGAGGTTCATGGAAAACTGTCAGAATTAGTGATTATGTAAAAGTTTCTCTAGAGTCTGAAACCATGGAAGAGGCCACTTCCTTTCTTGCTCTAGGGAAAGAAAGAAAAAGAAGCAGAAACTGCCTGTCGCTGTACTTCTTTCTTAATTCTCTTCCCGCAAATGGACGTAGCATAGGGAGAGCTATTTTCTGTGGATACTTCTCCGGCAAACAGTCATCTTTGAATACTGAGAAAAAGTGTACAGGATTCACTTTTACACAGAAATGTACATAGGGATTACTGGGTCATATGGGAGTTCTATGTTTAACTTCTCAAGGAATCCATACTGGTTTTCATAATGGTTGTCCCAGTTTATATCCCCACCAGCAGTACACAAAGATTTTGCTTTTTTCACACCTGCACCATCACATGGCGTCTTTCTTTTCGATGTCTATTCCAACGGGTACAAGATGATATCTTAATGCAGTTTTGATTTGTATTTCCCTAATGTTTACTGATGGTGTACCCCTTCTCATATACATGTTAACTGTTTGTGTACCTCCTTTGAAAAGTATCTATTCAGGTCCTCTGTCCATTTTTTAATTTTTTTTTCCTTTTTTCTGCTATTGAGTTACATGAGTTGCTTATATATTTTGGATATCAACCAGGTATACAATTTGCAAATATTTCTTACCCTTCCATAGGTTGTCTTATTTATTTTATTCATTGTTTCCTTTGCTGTGCACCAGGTTTTGAGACCCATTTGTTTATTTTTCCTTTGGTTGCTTATACTTTTGGTATCATATCCAAAAATTATGGCCAAGACTGAGGTCAGTGAAATTTTTCTCCATGTTTTCTTTCAGGAATTTTATGGTTTGAGGTCTTACATTTAAGTATTTTTAATCCATCTCAAGTTAAATTTTTATGTATGGAGTACTTTCAACATGCCATCCAGCCTTGATTTTTCAACACCAAGTCTAAGTAGTCTGCCTGTTGCAAAGTTGTTTAGGGCTTACAATATCCTCCATCAACATTTTGAAGACTATCATCCAGACATAAACGAGAGTCACAAACTTGATCACACGCAGTTACACCACGTAAAGGAATTTAGAAAGAAAGTTTGGAGCATTTCTTTTTTTTTTTTTTAAAGATTTTATTTATTTGACAGAGAGAAACACAGTCAGAGAGGGAACACAAGCAGGGGGAGTGAGAGAAGGAGAAGCAGGCTTCCCGCTGAGCAGGGAGCCCGATGTGGGGCTCGATCCCGGGTCTCCAGGATCATGATCTGAGCTGAAGGCAGTCGCTTAACCAACTGAGCCACCCAGGCGCCCCTGGAGCATTTCAATAAGACAAGAGAATCTGTATTTGGACACATATGAAGTGTACCATATATTTTTTACCTTTCAATTTAATTTTCAGAGAATTTAGAGAAAATACAGAAAAAAGTGAATATGAAATAGAAGCAATGCAGAGAAGCAATAGAATCAATAGAAATTATTCTGACTTCAAAAAGTAAGCTTCAGGGAGCCTAGGAGGCTCAGTGGTTAAGCCTCCACCTTCAGCTCAGGTCATGACCCTGGATTCCCAGGATCGAGCCTGCATGGGCTGCCTGCTCCTCAGGGGTCTGCTTCTCCCTCTCTCGCTCCCGCTGCTTGTGTTCCCTCTCTGGCTATGTTTCTCTCTGTCAAATAAATAAAATCTTAAAAAAAAAAAGAAGTAAGCTTCAACAGGGCACGTAGGTGGCTCAGTAGTTAAGCATCTGCCTTTGGCTCTGGTCATGATCCTGGAATACCAGGATTTGGCCCCACATCAGGCTTCCTGCTTCATGGGAGGCCTGCTTCTCCCTCTCTCACTGCCTCTGCTTGTGTTCCCTCTCTAGCTGTGTTTCAGTCTGCTAAATAAATAAATAAAATCTTTAAAAAAAAGTAAACTGCAACAAAACATTTCTTTTCAAATCATACCAAGAGGTAACCTATTAAGAGGAAATAATAAAATTTGAAAAGAAGAATTAAAGAAGTCCTTGGATTATTTGATAATCTATTAGTGAGGCAGAGGGAACCGTAGGAACATATATTTGAAAGCTTTAAATCTTTGATTTGACAAAAAGATATCAACAAAAATGACATAATACTTATAATATCACAAAAATGAGGCATTAATGACAAACTAGTTAATAAATATTATCAATTCAAATAGTGTTTGTGGTTAGTTACTGCACAAGAAAAGTTTGAACTTTCCACTTGTCAAAAAAAATAACAGTGTAGAGGTTTTCCCAAATTTGACAACAATCTGAAAAATAGCATTAACAGCATGTAGTCATGGAGCTGAAACTTTTCTAAGCTATCATTGAAAACAAAATCAATCATGTTGAATGACATTGAATTAGGCATTTATTTATTTATTTATTTATTTTGAAAAGTAGATTGTTTTCTGGTCCTCTCTTTTATCAACTTGGGCCGCAGGAAGAGAGAGGACTAGACACAGTCATTCTCATCCCAGCAGAGGTCACGACAGGGGTCTGCAGGAAGACATCTCCATCTGGGTTTGTGTCCCCAGTGCAATGGCTTTGCAGCCACCTGGCTAAAAAGACTGGCTAACATGGTGCTTCCTGGAAAGAAGGAAAGATCTACCGCATGCCAAATTCGATTTCAACCACAGGCTACAAAATGTTACTTCTCCTGCATTAATAATTTTTATTTCTCTAATTTTACTCTACCTCAGACAATAAAAAAAAAAAAAAAACATACTGGAAGCTTTAAAACAATAGTTTGTCCCTGGTTCACACGCCAACTACTTTTATGAACATCAATACAAGTAAACATTGCAATCTGGGCTCAGGAGTGGGTTGGATAATGCTCTTCAGATTTCAGTTTCATTGCACTCTTGGTTAACTTCTGGCCAGGTCTGCATGACTCCACTGAAGGTTTATTTCCGTCGTGGTCAGATGTTTTGCACTCATCCCCAAAATGGGCAAATATCTGAGTCAACAGGAACAAAACAGGACTCACAGAGGAGAGCTGTCTAAAAACAAAACCCCATTGAGTCACCTCAGCTATGTCTGGGGCTCATTTTACAGAGCATTTGCCCTTGGGAGAAATTCACCATGTACAGAGATTGTGCAGTCCCTTGGCTTTACCTCACTTTCTATACCGAGGGAAATACCAAATGGCTAAGGTCTTTCAGAATGTTAGGCTTATTTTAGATATTCACCTAAACCATTTGAACTGTTTTTATGCTTTCAAAAATAGTCACAACAGAATTTGACTTTTTTTAGGGGGGGACATATCTATTTAAGAAAATATTTATTTGGGAAAATTTCTTAATAATGTAAATAGTAATTTAGGAAACACACAGAGCATTCATACCATGCCAGGCAGTGTTATAAGCATAGTAGATGTATTAAATCACTTGACTGTTATAATAAATCTATGAGTAGTAACATTAATATTTCTATTTTATAGAGAAGACATAGAGAACTTAAGTAACTCACTCAACATCACATAGTAAGTGACATCAAAGTGTAATTTTTTAAGGGTAAAAAACAACTCTCAAATACATGGTGAGAACATATAAATGATATATTTAATTCATTAATGAGGAATCTGGCAAAATGGTTCAGTGGATTCAAAAATGAATCTGATAAAAAGAGTTTTATAGTCACTCAGGGAAAGCATGCAAACGCTGACATAAATTTGCTAAATTAGAGACATTCTAGTTTATGCCTTATAAAACAATCAACCCATCACTTTTGGGTTGCATTCTCTATCCCACAAAATCATCTGCTCTTTCCTGGATCTATACTCTGCCATCTAAGTCATCAAATCTCAAACTGTGATCCATGACCTTTTGAGGAGACTGAGACTTTTTCATGGGCCCATAAAGTCACAACTACTTTTATAACAGTAATGACATATTATTTACCTTTTTTACTATATTGACATTTGCATCGAGGATACAAAAACAAAGTAGGTAAAATTGATATCACTAAAGTGTATGAGTAGCTATTAAGTACTTGACTACCAGATATTCACAGATTTAAAAAAGTAACAAGTTCATGTAAGAAGTCCTTATAACAGTAAGAATCATTAAATTTATTAAATTTCCACCTTTGAGTACATGTCTTTTTAATATCCTTTGTGACAAAATGAGAAGTGCATATAAAGCACTTTTGCTGCCTAGTAAAATGCCCCAATAGTCTTTTTTTTAAATCATAATTTATTTTATTTTTTCAATATTCCAAGATTCATTGTTTATGCCCCACATCCAGTGTTCCATGCAATTCGTGCCCTCAATACCCACCACCAGCCTCACCCATCCCCCACCTCCTCCCTTCCAAAACCCTCAGTTTGTTTCTCAGAGTCCACAGTCTTTCATGCTTCATTTCCCTCTCTGAACTACCCCAGTTCACATTTCTTTTCCTTCTCCCACTGTCCTCTATGTTACTCCTTATGCCCCACAAGTAAGTGAAACCATATGATATTTGACTTTCTCTCCTTGGTTTATTTCACTTAGCATAATCTTCAATCCTGTCAATGTTGCTACAAAAATCGGGTATTCATCCTTTCTGATGGGGGTGTAATAATGCAATATTTTGTGCTCTCAGCTGAACTAGCTAATTTTTTTTCATGGAGTGTCACTTTATTTGAAGAAAAAAGAGTAATAAATTATTGTTATTCTGACCCAAATATTTCACAGGCATTTTTCTTAAATATAAACAAAGCAAGCATAACTGCTCAAGGAAAAAAAAAAAACTAGTAATATCTGTTGACTTGATAAAATTAAACCTTTCAAAAGAAAAGCAAAGCTGGGGAATCACAATACCAGACTTTGAGTTAGTAATACAAAGCTGTAGTAATCAAAATAGTATGGTACTGGCACAAAAATAGACACATAGATCAATAGAACAGAATAGAAAATCCAGAAATGAATCCACAATTATGTGATTAATTAATCTTTGACAAAACAGAAAAGAATATCCAAAGGGAAAAAGACAGTCTCTTCGACAAAAGGTGTTGGAAAAACTGGACAGCAATATGCAAAAGAAAGAAACTGGAACACAAAAATAAGTTCAAAATGGGTTAAAGACCCAAGGATGAGACCTCAAGCCTATGGAACACAAACAGTAACTTCTTTAACATTATCATAGCAACTTCTTTCTACATAGGTCTACTTAGGCAAGGGAAACAAAAGCAAAAATAGACTATGGGGACTACAACAAAATAAAAAAAAATCTGCACAGCAAAGGAAACAATTGACAAAACTAAAAGGTAGCCTACGGAATGGGAGAAGATATTTGCAAATGGCCTATCAGATAAATGGTTAGTATCCAAAATATATAAAGAACTCATAAAACTCAGCACCTCAAAAATGAATCATCCAATTAAAAAATGGGCAGCAGACATGAACAGACATTTTTCCAAAGAAGGCATACAGATGGCCAATAGATACATGAAAAGACATTCAACATCACTGATCATCAGGAAAATGCAAATCAAAACTACAATGAAGTATCATCTTACACTAGTCAGAATGTCTAAAATTAATAACAGAAGAAACAAGAAGTGCTGGTGAGGACATGGAGAAAAAAGAACCATCTTGCATTGGTGGGAATGTTAACTGATGCAGCTACTATGGAAAGTGGTATGAAGTTCCTCAAAAAGCTACAAATAGAACCACTTTATGATCCAGTGATCAAGTTACTTGGTATTTACCCAAAGAACACAAAAATATGAATTCAAAGTGATACATGCACCCTGATGGTTATAGCAGCATTATCTGTAATAGACAAATTATGGAAATAGCCCTTGTGTCCATCAATTGATGAATGGGCTGAGAAGATGTGGTATATATACAATCAAAATATTACTCAAGCATAAAAAAGAATGAAATCTTGTTATTTGCAATGATATGGATGGAGCTGAAGACTATTATGCTAGGAGAAGTATGTCAGAGAAAGATAAACATTATATGATTTCACACCTAAGTGGAATTTAAGAAAACAAACAAGCAAAGGGAAAAAAGAGAGAGAGGCAAACCAAGAAAAAGACTCTTTTTTTTTTTTTTAAGATTTTATTTATTTGACAGAGAAACACAACCAGAGAGGGAACACAAGCAGGGGGAGTGAGAGAGGGAGAAGCAGGCTTCCCGCCGAGCAGGGAGCTCGATGTGGGACTCGATCCCGGGTCTCCGGGACCATGACCCAAGCTGAAGGCAGTCACCCAACCAACTGAGCCACCCGGGCGTCCCAGAAAAAGACTCTTAACTATGGAAAACAAACTAATGGTGTCTGAAGGGGAGGTGGGTGAGGGATGGGTGAAATAGGTGACGGGAATGAAGGAGGGCACTTGTGATGAGCACTGGGTTGTATGGAAGTACTGAATTAACTATATTGTGTATCTGAAACTAATGCCACATTGTATGTTAACTAACTGGAAGTTAAATAAAAACCTAAAGAAAAAAATTAGAGCTTTCAAGCTAAAATTAGAATTTTTTAAAAAGTGCATCTGCATCTGTGAGCTTGATACTTTCCTGATATTTAAAAGCTTTTCTCATAAGATTGATAGTGATATAAATAGATGTAATTTTTGATATCATATAAAAATGTGCTAACACTTGAAATATGTACATAATTCATGAGCCAATATTTCCCAATGGCAGTGCACCATATTACAAGTTATGCATGGATAAATAATCCATTTAAACTACAAAATATACCAGTACATTTTAACTTAATGGAGTACAAAAAGCTCACTGATGTGGTTTCAGGTTCCACATTACAATTAACCTTTATAAACAACCCCTTGCAGAGTTTTGGTATACCAACAAAGGCTAATATCCTCAATTGTCAGAAAATGCTATTCAAGAATTCCCTTTTCCAGTTATACATGTATATGATGACAAATTTTCTTTACAAACTTCAACCAAAACAATATACAGGAACAGGTTAAATACAGAAGAAAAAAAATATCATTTTATTATTTGGCCAAAAATTAAAGTACAAAAATGTAAACAATGCCATTCTTCTCAATTTTTTTGTTTAAGAAAATATAGATTTTTAATGTTATTTCTGTTAGCATGTAAACAGCTTCTTGTTCTTGTTCTTCTATTATTATTATTATTATTATTACTTTACATGAAGTAATAACACTTCAAAATTTTCTCACTTTAAATTTATAATAAGATAAATATCCATAAATATACCTACACAAACAAAAGTTATTTGCCTCTGCCATAATTTATTAAAATGTGAAGTGTCCTGAGACCCAAAGTTTGAAAGCAACCCATCTAAGTTGTAAATCAACGTACATGTCCTAGTTAATTAAATAATTGTTGGTTGGGCCTTTTAGACAATGCTCTGGTATGACACTGAGAAATCATTGTGACCCTTTTGCCTTATTTCCTGTAATTATTATGTATAATAATTATGTAGTTATTCTTAGTGATAATGGATGCAAAATTTGAATCCAGGCAATCTGGCTGTGGAGTCCATGCTCTTAGCCACTAAGTCATCCTATACATGGAGGAAACATGTAAATATCAATGAGTAGAATCATCAAACGCAAATATAAAATGCTGCTTTCCTGAAAAATATAGAATACACAGAAACTAAGTTTCAAAAATAGAAAAAAATCTCACCTAGGGGTTGAACCTTACCATGGAGCCAATGAGTCACTTTGAACTGCTTAATTTTTGAAATCTCTGGAATTTTAAAATCTTACTAAGTAAATCCATTAATAGAACACGAACTGGTGATTCAACCCCAAAGAAAGAAAGTAATTCTATTAACATTCAAGTTTTCACTTTGATGGTAGCAATAGAGTTCTCAGAAATGCTCAAAGGTAACAGAGGGTTCCGATAAAAAGCATTTTCCCATCCAGAGAACTTGGCTTTAACAGCAGAGAGAAGAATAGATGCTTAAAGGGAGTGGCATTCATTTGAAGGAGTGTGAAAGCTTTTGAGCAGTTCTGAGGGGTTGTCCTATGCTACAGCAATGGGATAGGGACAGATTGGTAGGGGACTAATCCTTCTTGACCTTTTCAGTGTTAAGCCTACAACCTAAAACAGGAAAATGAACTGCACTGAACATGTGTTAACATCTCAACATACAGGTCACCAAATTTCTTGGCTTTTTAAGTGGAATTAACATATAGACAACATTTGGTCATGAAATGGTCTCCTTCTACACAAAGGCAAAGTCAGAGCGTTTGACATTGAAGCCTCTACTCAGATTAGTGAATTCCATGGCCCCCCTTCCTCCCAAGGGGTGGTCAAAGAAGAAAAGACTTCCTGAAGTCTGTACATTCTCAAGATTATTGAGCTTTGCTAAGAAACAAAAGATCCTGGATGTTATCAATTTAGTCATCAAAATAAAAACAAATTAGAAGTGTTCGGTGTGCTGTAATAGGCATTGGAATTAAAGGAACACATTAGAAGACCAAGAAACAGGAACAAATACATAAAAGCATTTAAAGTATGGTAGTAGTGGAACTTTAAATCAGTAGGAAAAGGACCTACTATTGAGTAAGAGTATCAAGGTTGTTGGTTAATACTTCCTTGGGAAAAAAAATAAGTTATATCCAATAAGCTTTATCACAACAAATAATATAAATTGATTAGGAGTTTAAATGTAAAAATACTATTTAAGTGAGTTTTTATATTCTGGGGATTGGGGAGGTTTTGTAAACATGAATTCTAAAATATAACCAGAAAGCAAGTGTTTGGTATAATTGACTTTAATACAGGAAGGAAGGAAGGAAGCAGGGAAGGAAGGAAGGAAGGAAGGAAGGAAGGAAGGAAATAAAGAAACAAATCAAAGCAAAAAAGAAACAAGTTTTAGACCAAGCTAACAAAGTGTTGGTATATTTTATGTTATAACATAATTACAGCAAAGTGTTACTTTTATTAATATAAAGAGAATTTTTTTCAAGTCAAATGAAAGACATAAGCATAATAGAAATGGACAAAGGCTATAGAGATTATTAACAAAGCAAATGACCAGTGAACAAAGACATGCAAATTAAAATAATGAGATAACTAATTTTTTTCTTTTACAATGGCAAAGATTTTTTTATTTTAACATAATCCTAAATTTTGAAGAGAGTATAGAGAAAAGTCCATGCTCTTATAACGCTGGGAAGCTTATAAATTGCACAGCCATTCTGTAGGGAAATTTATCAGTACATATTAATACATTAGTATTAATTAGTACACATTAGTACATGTATCAGTACATTCCCATTCACGTACATTCCCCACAGAACAGGGGAGCCTGATGTGGGACTCAATTCCAGGACCCTGAGATCATTACTTGAGATGAGGACAGTCGCTTAACCAACTGAGCCACCAGACACCCTATATTAAAGCCTTTAGAAGGAACATAACCTTTAATGAAGCAAATCTACTTGTAGGATTTTAAACTATGAAAATTCATTAATATGCTTACAAAGAGTTTAGATGAAAAATCTATAATTTAAATATCCTTCAATGGAAGATTGGTTACATGAATTATATTATCAAAGTACAATGAAAGACTTTATCACATTAAATATTATAAAAAGTTGTATATTTTTATAATAGATTGATATTCAAAATACATTTTATATGAAAAAAGTAAATTCAAAATAGTATACAGTATGATCCTAATTTGGGGAAAATATGCATATAAGTCTAAAAAACCATACCCAAAACTATTAAGTAGTTATTTTGAGTATTGAAACTTCAGTGGTTATTTTCTTTTTGCCTATAATTATTTTATAATTTTTGTTCAATGACTAGGTGCTACTTATGTCATTTTAAAACATATTAAAGGCTGATAAATTTTAGTTTAGAGCAATTTTTAAAAATAAACCTTAGGGAAGTTTTAGATTCACAAAAAAATTATAAGGGTAATCTGTACAGAGTTCCCATATACCTCACACTCAGTTTTCTTTATTGTTAAACATCTTACATGACCATGGTACATTTGTTACAGTTAATGAGCCAACATTGACACAATATTACCAAAGTCCATACTTACTCAGATTTCCTTAGTTTTCACATAGTGTCTTTTTTTCTGTTCCAGGATTCTATCTAGTATGCCACATTACATTAAGTCTTCAGCTCTCCTTAGGCTCCTCTTGGCTATGGATCTCTCAGACTTGTCTTGTTTTTAACGACATTGACAGTTTTGAGAAGTAAGTGATTAGATAATTTTTAGAACTTCCCTTATTTGGGATTCGTTTGCTGTTTTTCTCACAATTCAACCAGGGTTATGGATTCCGGGTAGTAAGAGCGTAGGGGTACATTCCCATTCAGGTCCCATCACGTTGATGACACATACTATCAACATGACTCGCAGTCAACAATTACCTTGACCTCCTGTCTGAGGTAGTGTTGCTTAGATTTTCACCACTCTAAAGTTAACCTCTTTTTGCTCTTTCTGTAGTCTTTGGAAGGAAGTGGGGGTTTGTGCTCTACCTCTATGTGAGTGCAATATCTACCTAAATTATTTGGAATTCT